>PVIY010003506.1:0-112508 GCA_004026745.1 Myrmecophaga tridactyla
TAAAATAGACTCCAACTATCCAGTAATTACAAAAAGCAAACAAATTAAATTATTTTAAATAGTAAAACGGAAAAGGAAAAGCTATACACAAATTAAAGTCGAATAAAGAAAAGCAGAGATTCCATACTAATTTCAAAACAGAATTTAGGGTGAAGAAGATCTAAAAAGAAAGAAAACACATTTGATTATGACATTAAAGTTTGATGTTATTATATTAAACCTTTTCTATAAAAAGCATAGCAGTGATATGTAATGTCATTAAAGAAACCAGCAAGAGATTATATAAATAGAATTTTAAGTAGAATATCTTAAACATTATTATCAGTAAATTAGAGCAAGAAGTCAAAAATTATTAAGGAAATTGATAATTTGAACACAGAATTGGATGCAACATATTGTACACTTTGCAGATATAGGATATGCTTTCTATTGAGGTATCAATTTAATATTTACAAATTGATTTTTATCTTTACCAATGAGGACATTGACAATAAATGCCACAAAGCATAATTTGTTAGGGTTATATTTTCTGATGAATATGAATTAAATTAATTAAGCTGTTTAAATATCTATGAATATTGGATACAGATAATTTTTTATTTACAGGCTGTGTAGAACACAACTGTAATTTACAGACTGCGGATTTTGCAGAAACAAATTGATGGGTTGTCCTCCACTCCCTTGCCCCATCACCACTGAGAATCCATTTCCTTCATCAGTAAGCAGAAGTCATGTTGTGATTTCCTGTTTGGGTCTACTTATAAAAATGCTCCCATGCCTTATCTATCAGCTTCCTGTATCATGAGTTTTTACATGCTTACAGAAAAGCCAAAATAGACATATGTTCATACATGCAAACATATACAGAAAAGAAATGGAATAGAGTTGATAATTGAGAGATATGCATTAATTATATATTGTTCTAGTTTGTAGGCTGCTGGAATGCAATATACCAGAAACAATGGCTTTTAAAAAGGAGAATTTATTACATTGCAAGTTAACAGTTTTTAGGCCATGGAAATATCCCAATTAAGCACGTCTATAGAAATGTCCAATCTAAGGTATCCAGGAAAAGATACCTTGATTCAAGAAGGCTGATGAAGTTCAGGGTTTCTCTGTCAAGTGGAAAGGCACACGGTGAACACTGTCAGGGCTTCTCTCTTGGCTGGAAGGGAACATGGCCATCACAGCATCATCTGTTAGCTTCCTCTCCAGCCTCCTGGGAGGCGTTTTCCTTCCTCATCTCCAAAATTCACTGGCCGGTGGACTCTCTGCTCTGTGGCATTCTGTCGTTCTGCTCTACTTTCTCTGAATCTTCCTTTTATAGGATTCCAGTAAATTAATCAAGACCCACCTAGAATGGGTGGAGACATGTCTCCACTTAATCCAGTTTAACAACCACTCTTGATTGAGTCACATCTCCAGGGGGATGATCTAATTAAAATTTCAAACATACAATACTGAATAGGGATTAGAAGAAACGGCTGCCTTTACAAAATGGGATTAGGATTAAAACATGGCTTTCCTAGGGTACATACATCCTTTCAAACCGGCACACACATATAAAATTAATGTTTATGAAAGAACACTAATAAAAAAATCACAAGGCCAAAATGAAAAGGAAATAAAGGTTCATTTATTTAATAAGTGAAACTGAGTGAATGATTAGCAATTTGGAAACAAACAAACCCACATTTATATTGAATTTACCAGCTAGAAAGAGAATTGGAATAACATGATAAAACACTTTTTATAGATTTAATTTAATAATGTTTCTGAAAAGTGCACCATTGCACAAAATCACTTTGATGAGGCATGCAAATTGACATCAGTGATACAATATCTGAATCAGAATTAAATACAATGGCAAGTGAAATATTATTCTTGGAAAAAAATGAACTACTAACCTTTTCAAAAGTATGTGAGATCAATAAAATAAAGGCAGAAAGATTTTTTTTGGACATTGGGAAAAATTCAGAAATGAGCAGACACATTAAAGTAGAAAGGTAAGATTGAATGAAGTACTTTATAGCCTATTTATATGAAAGGTAATAAGTATATGATGTTTCAAGTAAAATGTAAATTATTTAATATTATACATAGGCTCAATTTTGGAAGGGGGAGTTATGGTAGAAATTTAATACTTTGAATTTTCTAAGACTGGCATTTTAGAATAAAAAGCTTTAGTTTTTTCTATTTCTTCTCTCCTGTTTTAAAAATAAAGTTCTTGTTGTCTATATTGGAATACATTTAAGCAATGTTTTACAGTTTGTTAATCTCTTGACCAGTTTATGATAAAAAATGACTTTTTAAAATACAATTTGGGCTTAAAAATGTTGTTGCTGAATGGTTTTTATTGTTTGCTATAGGAAAGCAACATATATTTCATTGACACCTTATTTTAATTAAGATATGTTGTATATTAGAGACCTACAAAATTATTCATTATTTTCATTTTTACTTAGAAATATTTATATAATTTATTGTGAGTCAGGTGGCTCAATATTCTAAAGTCATAGCTCCTGAACTTAATAGTTTATGATGGAATTATGTTTCAGGTATGCCTAGAAAGTCTATGTCCTGCAGTTATTAGAATAATGCACCCATCTGTTTCTCCCTTCCTTCCTTCCTTCCTTCCTTCCCTCCCTCCCTCCCTCCCTCCCTCCTTCCTTCCTTCCTTTTTCTTTTTCTTTCCCTCCCTCTCTCTCTCCCCCACTTCCTTCTCAGTCTCTGTCTCTCTGTCTTCCAATTTCAGATTTTCTGAAATGCTCAGCTCATTTCACGTATCTTGTCTGAAGTTCCCAGTAAATGACTGTAATGTTTCATCTAACGCTGAGGTTTTGCAGCATTCTACATAGTGTAATGCACAGGATGGATGATGCTGAGATTCGGAATGATTCCTTTTTATTTACTGCATTCAGTTTTTTAGCATGCAGGAAAGTGAATAGGAATTCACCTAAGTGAGAGTGACAGGAATTATAAAGATAAAAAATTTTAAAGTTCAATTTGTTGTTACTTAGACTCCTATTTGTCTCGGAATAACCTGCAGAGCCCCTCATATCTTGTTAGCACTGCTGTGAGGCTCACTTACCTAGATCATGGTGTTCTTCATAATCCTGAAGGAATAGGTGTCTAGTTTTAGTCACTCTTAAGGTTTTGTGTATTTTTTTAATATGAGATTTTATTGATACATAATAACATACTAAATATTCCATTCAAAGTATGCAATCAGTTTCTCACAGTATCCTCACTTAGTTGTGCAATGATATTACTCAATTTTAAATAATTTTCATCTCTCCAAAGAGGAAAAAAAAAGGTAGACACATACTCACAAAAAGATAACCCCAAATACTCCATATCCCTTAAACCATGACCCAATTATTTGTCCCTAGTAATGGTGTGGCACTCATATTACTGTTCATGAAAGAATGTTAATGTATTAGTGTTAATGTAGTCCATAGCATGCAATAGGTAATTTATCCCCATGTGTCACTCTATTAATAAGTCTTTATACATGTATCACACATTTATAGTAGTTCATGCAAGAACTTATATTTGTAGTGTTAATCGGTGACACACAGGACTTTAAACAACCCCTTTCAATCAGATTCTCCTACAATACAACACTTTTACCTACAGTCCCAATAACTACCATTAACCCTATCCATTCCCAAACATATTCTGTAGTATGTTTTTTAAATGATTTATCCATCATTGTTTGCATAGCTAATCTTAGTGAACATGAATTTGCCCTGCCTTTTCTTTTCCTTGGTTAATTTTCTTCAAAAGAATGATGGAGCTGGGTCACCAAGGAGGCAAATTGATATTACCCAATGTTACTGTTACTGAAACATCTCTGCATGAACAACTGCAGGATTTATGGTTTGCTGCTGAGGAAGAATTCGTGCATTCATGGCACAGTTCTTTTTTAATATACTTGCTCTGACAATGCTGGACTTTGGCTTGGAAGCAAAAACCACCATGCAAGTTCCTGAGCCTGGTTATTTGCATTTTTAATATTCTATTGTGCTTTGTTTAGACTTCAAATATCTTCTAATGATACTTGTTTCACTATTTTACAGTTTCAAGGATCTGTGGTGTGTAAAAGCAGACACACAATTTTACCTCATGTACAAAGTAGTAAGTGCTTACTTGAAGGAAATTATTTCAAAGGTTAACTGAAGAGAAGACACTATTTCTATTTGCATTTTATAGCATAGGAAACTTTGATTTGAAGAGAAAAATATCCTGAGACTCTCCCTGGGCACAGCCTCCGCCCCTGCTGCCTGTCCAACCCTGGGGTCTATTCAAGGAGAAGTTTGACCAGACTTGAGCTTCTGGGTCCCTCGGCACCAAATCAGGTACTTCAAGAGCTCTGATACTGGACCCAGGGTCCATCCTCCTCTAAGGCTGTTGAGTCTAAATCTACTATTTCTCTAATCTTGTTATTATCAGTCAAGTCTCTAAAATGTAAGCCCTTGGCCATTGACATTTTGTAACACCAGTCCCCTATAACATTCTGTCCTTTACCCTGAGAATTAGTCTATAGCAATGCTGTTGAGCAGAAATATAATGCAAACCACGGGTGTAATTTTGAATTTTCTAGTAGTCACATTAATAAAAGTAGAAAGAAAAAAGCAAATTTAATGGTAATCATATATTGTATTTAACCCAACTCATCCCAGTAGTATCCTTTTAATATGTAATCAATAAAAAAGAATTTACAAAATACTGTGTATTCTTTTTTTTATATCGAGTCCTCAAAATTTGCCTGTATTGTGTACTTATAGCACATCTTAATTCAGAGGAGCCATATTTCAAATATTCTTTAGCCATATGAATATGTGCAGCTCATTAGGAACTTGTTATCTATTTCCAATTGTTTCTTGATTTCTTTCCTAGATTTTGGAACTAAAGGGCTAAAATTAAGTTTCCTAGACTCCTTTGCATCCAGGCTTCGAGTGGTGATGTAGATCCTCTGAATGGGTTGTCCTTGCATGAGCCTTCGAACCTGAAATGAGCCTGAGGCCATCTTCCTTCTGCTTTTGGAAAGTTCCAAGCAAGGGTGGACATAGGTAGATGTTGTGACTGTGCTCTTGTTCCAAATGGGGTCACCTCTCTGCAGAGTGAGGTGGTGCTGGGAATGGCCTCATGCGAGCAGTCTTAAAACCTACCGATCAATCTCTATGGCTTCTGCTTGCTCAGGCATCCAGCTATACTCTCCCAAAGTCTGGTTTGTTTTTTACCCTATTCTTTCTTCTTGGAATAATGACTTTATTTCAAGAGGCAGTTTGGGGATTATCTCTTTCAGGAAACATTCTCTGACATCATGTACTCTTTCAATAACATAAACTTACTTCTTTCCAAGTACACAACACATGTTTTGTAATTATCTATTCAGTTTACATGTCTCACTGAAGGCAGGGATGGTTTCTTTACATAGAGTGCATTTATTTTCGTTTGTTATTCGCATAGCATCCAGTAGTGAATGTTTGTTAAATAAAGGATTGGAAGAAGGGAAGGATAGCAATCCATAGATTAAGCAATACGGAAGTTCTGGAGCCTCTGACCCAAAGGATGTCTACAATACAGATATTTTTTGGCAAATGGGACTCAAGCAATTTCCCTTAATTTCTTGGTGGTCAGTCTTGGAGAAACATTAGTGAAGGTGCAAAAAAAATAACATTAAGTGGTTCTAAAAGTCTGCTTTATGGACTCGAGCAGTATACAAGGATGCTGCTAGTCATATACACACTAGGTACCTAATGAATCCTCATGGGCAAAATGACTGAATAAGGAGATGAACCAACAACTCTGTGATCTTGACATGTCTGCCATAAACCTTTCATTGCAGATGACACATGCTTTTCCTTTTCTAACTTACGACATGGATTTTGTACTTAGATGAGACTCAATACTGATGAACTGGCCAGCCATTTCCTAAATGAAATATAGTTTTCTGACTTTGGGTTATACCCTCCAAATTTAATTATCCTCAAAGAAGCACAGACCTCAATAAGAAAAGTCTTTAATGTAACATTTTCTTCCAGGATCCAAATACTTTGTGGACCACCCATTTCCTTTCATTTTAGTCCCCTAAATTTGCTGCAACAAGAGGTTGTCTTTTACATGTATTTCATCGTGTAAAGTCAATCAGGTCAGTCATGAAGTGCCTTTGGAATTTATCATTTTTGGGTTTTGCTCTTTCTCTTTCAGGAAACATTCTCTGACATCATGTACTCTTTCAATAACATAAACTTACTTCTTTCCAAGTACACAACACATGTTTTGTAATTATCTATTCAGTTTACATGTCTCACTGAAGGCAGGGATGGTTTCTTTACATAGAGTGCATGGTTGTGTTTTGCTCTCACTGAACTGTTGGCAAAATGTCTGAAGGATTGATTTGCAACTTTATTCACAATTTCTGGAATGTAGACAAAAAAAAATGACCTAATAATGGAACATGAGATGTGAGGCTTTATAAGTTTAGGAGATTTGATTAAAGTTTAAGGATTTGTATTATGAATTTTGACTTTTAAGAGTGATTCACTTAATTTAGGGTAAAGAGTAAAAAACCATTCCAATTTGTATATAGAAACCCTACTAAAATCACACACTTTCTCAGTCCAAGTCACTTCTTGTAGCTATTATACTTCAGGTAAATTTCCAGCAGGGGAAATACTGTTGAGGAGAAAGGCTGAGGAGCAGCCATGAAAAACCCATGTGGTACTAAAGGGGGATATAATGAGGAACTGTTGAGATAGTCAAGTCCCCTTCCTGGTCAAACACCAGGGATTTCTGCCTATAATATGCTGTCAGCTGAATTCATTTATAGTAGTTGTGTTCAGGTGTCAACTTGGCCAGGTGATGTGTCCAGTTGTTGAGGGCTGTGGACTTAAATCACCAGCATGTGAAATTCATCTTTGGCTAATTGCAACTGCGGTTGACTAAGGGGTGTGCTTCTACAATGAGTGATGTTTGTATAACTAGCAGGGGGTTTAAAAGAGAGAGGTCAAAAGAGAGTTCAGGAGCCCAGCACACCTCACCTCAGCACTCAAAGATGGCTCAGACCAGACATCTAGAGATGTAGAAAGGGAACACCAAAGGAAAGCTGTTTGAACCCAGAAGCTGGGAGAGAAGGCCAGTAGGCATTACTGTGCGTATTCCCAAATTAGTAAATTTGTAACTGAATAAATCCTCTTTGTAAAAGTCAGCCCATCTCTGGTGTATTGCATTCAGGCAACCTGAGCAAACTAAGACATCTTTATTTCCTTATTTTATTTAAGGATTGATTTTCCTGCTTTCATTTCCATGGGGAAAAAATACTGGTTACTTTCCTCTGAAGACAACTACTTGCCCCCCAATCACCCAATCACTGTGGGTTAGAATCCAGTTTTATGGTTTCATTCTAGTACTTGTGATAACAAAATTAGCACAGGGTCTTTTTTTTAGGCATTCCAATAATTGATCTTGAGGGCAACATGAGGATCTAGAAAGAAAATAGAATTGTAAAGAAACATCTCTCTATTACAGGTTTGAATATATTAATAAATGGAACTCAGCTCTAATAGATTTTGTCATCTTCACATACTTGTTATTGAGAATCTTGCTCAATCTGTCCTAAGAATTCCCCTTGATTAGATAGGGAATCTTCTTCTACTATCCCGTGCCTTACCTACTCACTTTTGGCTGCACTTTTGCTTTTTGTTAAAGAAGTTATAGGTTTTTTTAACATCTTTTTCTTACTTGGTACATTTGCTTCAATCAATAAAAATTAATGAAAGAACATTTTTATAACTGTACTGTTAACTATAATCCATGGTTTACTTTAGGGTTCACTATGTTGTAAAGCATTATTATTTTTTTTTATATTCTAGTAAAATATATACAACCTAAAATCTCCCCTTTTAACCACATTCAAATATAAAATTCAGTGCTGCTAATTACATTCACAAACCATCACCACCATCCATTACAAAAACTTTCTCATCACTCCAAACAGAAAATCTTGCCAATTGAAGCATTAACTCCCTATTCCCTACTCAACACCTAGGCCCCTGGTTAACTATGTTCTAGTTTCTGACCCTATGAATTCTTTCACATCAGTGAGTTTATATAATATGTATCCTATTGAGTTGGGTTATTTAATATGACATAATATCTTCAAGGTTCATCTATGTTTTGGCATGTATCAGAACTTCACTCTTCTTTTGGCTGAATAATAATCTATTACATGTATATGCCACATTTTATTTATCCATTAACTTGTTGATGGACAATTGGCTTGCCTCCATCTTTTAGCAATTGTGGATAATGCCGCTATAAGCATGTGTGTGCAAATATCTGTTCGACTCTCTGCTTTTATTTCTTTGGGGCATAGACCCAGTAGTGGTATTACTGAATCATAAGATAGTTAACCCCAAACCTGTCTTCCACAGTGGTTGCACTATTTTACATTGCAAAGCGGTGATGAGGAGTGTGTAAAATATCTTTGGGCTTTATGGCTCTGCAATGTAGAAGAGCGCTTAGGATAATGGGGATAAAACTGAGTGTTAAACACTATTTTGTGTATGTGTTTGCATTAGTAGAACTAAATATTATAAGGAGATGGTTGTGTTGACCAATGAAAGGCTATTCAGAGATGGGGGAAGAAAAAATTATAGAGGAAAAAATGACATTATTTATGACATTAGTTGGGATAAACAGTCATCAGAAAGAACGATGTAAATCAAATGTTCTTCAAATATGGTCCTTGGAGCAGCAATATCTACTGTTGTGTTTAATTAGAGCTGCGTACCCCAAGAAAACATGTTAAATATCATCCATTCCTGTAGGTGTGAATCCATTATACATAGGATCTTTCAATGATGTTACTTCAGTTAAGGTCTGGCCCAATTCAATCATGATGGATCTTAATCCTATTACTGGAGTCCTTTATAAGTGGAATGAAATTTGGACAGAGAGAGAGAGAAAGCCACAGGAAGTGAGAAACTGAAGGTCAATGGAAACAGGAACAATAGGGAGAGACCAGGAGAAGTTGCCATGTGCATTTCCATGTGACAGAGGAGCCGAGGGTCACGGGCAGCCCACCCAGAACGCCAGTCTATAAGAAGAAAGCATTTCACTGATGGTACCTTGGCATGGATTTTTTCCTAGCCTCAAACCACGAGCTAATAAATGACCAATGTAAGCTAACCATTGCATGGTATTTGCTTGACTAGCCAAGAAACTAACTAAAACACCTGTGAATTGGTTAGAAATGTAAATTATCGGTGGTCACAACAAATAGATGGATTCATAAACTCTGGGGGTGGGCCTTGACATTCTGTTTTAATAAGTTCTCCAGCTAATTCTACTATTTGCTAAATTTTGTGGAACACTGGCATAAAGTAGTTGAATGGAGTATTCCATGATTATTACTTTGAAGCTAGGAATGGTAAAGAATGTTGAAGCTTTTTTTTTTCAGTCTTAGTAGAGGCTTGCAATTCTCTCATAGAATATGTATGTGAGGTTGAGAAATTAAAATGAAATGAGCCAGCTGAACTTTACATTTGGCAGAGTAACAGCAGAAAGCTAAGACGATCAATACCTGAGTTACTACAAGCTGAGTTGGCACAATGTGAAGTTATTAAAAGGAGTTAATGTGAATGATTCTGTTTTTAACCACAAACCCCATGTAAACATGGGTGAGATGTGTAGCATATATATGGTTCAAACAACATGAATGGTAATTCTAGTTCCATGGAATTTTTCAAAATTCATGCATTCCAACTATTAGTGCAGAGCCTCAGCTCCTGTTCTGTGTTTGATCCACTTAAGTTTTCCTGCATTAAACCTTCAAATACTCATGAAGAACACTTTGCACTGAGAGACTGTGGGGAAGGGAAGATGGGTTTTGCAGCCACTTCAAGGATAATTATAGAAAATGGAATCTCTTGCAACTGCTGAAATGACGTCTCCGTCTTAACTTTTCCAACCCTAATTTTAAAATTGTTAAACACAAAACAACAACCAGAAGCAGTTATCAGCTAACAATGCAGGGGGAGATTGAAACCTTACCATGCACAAAGTAAAAACAGGTTTTTGAACTGTCTTTTTTAATTAAATTTTCTGAAGTCATCTAACAGGTAGTATAAAGGCAGAGTTACTCCAGAAGCCACACTTCCCTGTGCATTAAGGAATGACTTCTGAAACCAGCTTTTCTTAGCAAATCATATAAAAACCTCATGGGAGACTTTTGCTGCCAGAAGAAAGATTTTAAGCATCCACTGATAGAACCTCTAAGAAAATAAAGAGTGCCAGGCGCATCAAATTTGGGTTTTAAAACTGCTGATCTCTACATTTAGTCTGAACATGTTTTATCCAGTCTTGAAAAACTAATGTAGTGCTACATTCCTGACCATGAGGTAATGTCTTTTGGGGGAGTTTTTCTTTCTTTTTTTAATACAAATCAGAAGGGTGGCTGTCTGTATAATGCAAATAAAAACAAAAACAAAAATATAATAGCCTGAATCATAATGGAAAGAAGTAGGAGATGCTATGTGTACGGAGGCCAAGGGATGAAAGAGGGAGAGAGAGATAGAAGGGGAGAGAGAGAAAGAGAGAGAGAGAGAGGTGTATAATGCAATCCTCTATTCAGGATGACTTAAGAGTTGAGGAGCCTAATAATCATATTTGATTCTAAGTCTAAAAATCCTATAATAAAAAATCTATTATTCAGAGCCAAGGTAAACAAAGCAAAATAATTTGCCACCATTGAAACTGTTGTCATGGATACCCTTTTTAAAAGTTGCTGTTACTGCATTTCTATATTTACAGGGAAAGTTTGGGGAGTGCTGGAGCTGTTTTCTATATTGATTCTGGTAGTGGTTATATGACTCTATGCAAGTCTCAAAACTTGTAGAACTCTACACTAAAACAGGTGAATTACACTCCAGTAAATTAAACTTCAATAAAAATTGCTATGCATGTTTTATTGTGCTCAGAAAGATACTCCACTCTTCTGAGAATCTCAGCAGTTGCCTGTTACTAAAGCATATTAATTTTATAATTTATTAAATTGAGTAGTGCAAGGAATATGTTGAAAATTAACTCTAAGGTCTAGAAAATCTTTGAGGAGATTTACATTGTAATAAGATAATACAGGTAGTTTAATGTAGCATGGAATATAATTGGAACATTTTGGTTTAATTTTCTTGAGCTTCGTTCTTCATGTTCCTCCAATAAGTTAGAGTCACCCCTATTTTTAAAAGAGGCAAAATGACACTGACAATCTTTATCATGAACATTTTTACATATTTTACTTAAATCTTTTATTTCTGTGACATGATCAATCAATTATTTTTAAGAATATATACAGACTTTTTTACCTGTAGACACCTAAATACTGGGGGCTATGCATTCCCCAGGTGGTGTAAATTTATATCACTTTCACTTTTACAATATGCCATTAATGATTTTGGAATTTTATAGTTGCTTCTACAGTATGCATTATTAAGCAGTTTAATAAGGTCTATTTTTAAACGTGATTATTAAAATGATTTTAACATGGCTATTCCAATCTTTAAACTTTGGATTCTATCTCCTCCCTCTCCACTCAGCCAAGTCTTTTTAACCTCCTAATGGGTCCCTTACTTTTCCTTGTTAAATCTTAACAATCTTTAACTAGCTCTAGGCTGGTCTAGCTTTCTACAGAAATGTATGCTGTCTTTGAATCTTAAGTGCTTAAGGGCTTTTTTGGGGGTCAAATAAAGGTCATTAGACAGAGCCAAACTAACTGGAAATTTTGATATCTAGAAGAAACTTCAAGTGAAGGCTTATTATGGAGAGAGTGATGAGGTGAGAAACCGATGAGACTTCTATGTAGCTCGCTGTATTTGCTGTTTGACAAAGGCATCCTTTAAAAATAAAAACCCAATTTTTCACTTAAGAGGAATGAGTTGCATCAAACACCATCCATTCTTTACCCTTAATTTTGTATCCTTTTCCCAATAGATCGAGTGGCCCCAGCTAATTAATTTCTTTATTCAGTACAGTAGAATTTTACTTCTATTTTTGCAAATATCTTTCAAAGAAAAAAGTAAGACTTGTTGCAGTGATGCCCAGCATTTATCTAAATTACATTTTTCTTTAAAGATGGTTGAATCTTCCGATGATTGAAATAAATTGTAGTTGTAATGAAAAGCTCCTCAGTGAATAGAATTATCCTGTATAAATCATTAGAATTCTGTTATTTGAGAAAATGTGGCATTCTTAATTTCTGACCCAACATCAAGCTTGTCGTATCCAAGCTAGTACTAACAGATCAGTTACACAGGATCACAGAACATGCAGAAGAAAGTTTTAAACAATTTCCAGTAAGGTTAATAATGGGAATCTTAAAAGAGGAAAAAATTAGAATAGTAGAGTTGGAGCACATGAAAATTCGGGAAACGATGTTTGATGTGCAAACTCACCTGATAAATCATCAGGTCTTGCTACTGCAATTGCACATTGAAGCACACCCACTGATTTGGAGCACATTGACTTACTTTTTCACACTTTTAGTTTTTTAGATTTTCATTTGTTACCTCTCTGCTCCAAGTAAGACTGTAGTTCGTGTCATTGATAGGAGTTGAAGATATTCGGGGAACAGGCAATGAATGGAAAGCAGGTTGGATAAGGAATTTGAGTGGGAATAAAAGTGGTTATGTATTTTAGGGAAATGAGGAAATTGAATATTATTATATTCAAAGAGTGTGACTTCTTTGTTTGAAACAGAGAAGGAGGGAAAATTTGCTCTGCATTACAGATTTCTACAGTTCTGAAATCTTATCTATTCCAATGACAGTGATGTCCAGAGACTTTTTGTTTTTTCATTCTTCCCACCAGAAGCTTCCTCAGCACTTTTTAGGTTTCATTCAAAACTGAAGTCAATTGCCTTATTTTCCTGCCATCTGGAGGGAATGTCTATGATCACTTGGATGCTTGTATCGACAGATGCTGGCTTCCAGAACAGCCCTGCCTGGTGGACTCCACTGCCTGAGGCACTGCCTTATTTAAGAGGAAGCCTGGCCTCTCCATTTGCAAGAGCAACCCTCCAGAACCTTCTGTGGTTCCCTGACTCTGGTCATTGATGCAGATTTTAGCGTATGTGTGCAAGCCTGGATGGCGATACTCAGGCAGAAAATTAGAGGAAACATGCTGGAAAAGGAAGAATGTTCCCCCAAATTTTACTTGGATTTCTGTGGCCTGGGAGACCAGCAACAGTTCCAAGAGCAATAGAGAATGCCACCACATGTAGGACAGCCTGCAGCAATAGCGTCTTGAGCTTCTTGCCAGACAGTTGACCATGCGAAATAGTGATTTATTTCAGGACAGAGGCCCACCTTGATGCTCAGTGTGTTCTAACCCCTAAAGCTCTGATGGATATTTACAAAATAGCCCATTGGTACATTTCCCAAATGTCTGGGATTTTAGTTTTTCACTTATCATGTGAAAATTATACTGGCTACAGGCAATTAATTATAGCATTTAGATGCTTTTTCAGGAAATACAGAAATTTTAGTTTATAAAAAGAGCTAGGTGGTTCTGTATGGAACACACCAAAACTCTTCTGGCATTGACTAAATCTGAAGACTCAACCTGATGAAGCATGAATGTGAGCAGGGGTGATTACTTTAGGTTGATGGGTCAAGAAACTGTCTTGGAGGAGGTGACATTAAGCGGACATTGAATGGAGCCTGAAAAGCGTTGACTCTTGTCTTTGCTACCCCCTCCCTTCCTCTAGCCACGCTCTATCTTTCTCTGTCCTGCCCTGTGCTCCAGGAATGGAGACTGCACTTTGTCCTCATGCTTTCATTTGAATTTGGCCCATGTATTGGTAGTAGCTATGTCCTCTACTTAAGATCAGGGGCTTTGGGTGATGGCTTTCCTTACAGCTATTGCTGAAACAAACATTTATTTGGATCCAGTATATATCTCTTCTCCTGGGACCAGAACTGCTGTACCTGAAAGATATGAAAGAGTTAGCCATGCAAAATTAGGGAAAGGAGATGCCATGTGTCATGGTCAGGTCCATGTGTCAACTTGGCCAAGTGGTGGTACCTGTTTGTCTGGTTGGGCAAGTGCTGGCCTGTCTGTTGCAATGAGGACATTTCATAGAATTAGATCATGATCACGTCAGCTGCATCCACAGCTGATTCCATTTGTAATCAGCCAAAGGGGAGTGTCTTCTGCAATGAGTGATTCTTAATCTGATCACTGGAAGCCTTTTAAGGAGGATTCAGAAGAGACAGGCTCTTCCTGCTTCAGCTGGCGAGCCTCTCCTGTGGAATTCGTCCAGACCTTCCATCGGCATCGTCTGCTTCACAGCCTGCCCAGAGGATTTTGGACACTGCATTCCCACGGTCACATAAGACACTTTATAAATTTTATATTTGTGAGTGTTCTCTGTTGATTCTGTTTCTCTAGAGAACCCTAACGAATACACCATGCTAAGAAACCAGCAAGTGTATTTATGTGAAAAGATACAATTTGATGATGCAGATAGTTTTATTAATGTTAACTATGAAACACCCAGAGTTGTTTTTAATTTTTCTTTCATTTTATTCAACAAATAAGTACTGCAGTTGTATTGATCTATTCAATGTTTGTCATATTCATTCTTGAATTTGAGTTTGTGAACTGACATTATTCTTTTGATGCTCATTTATTGAGACCAAAAGGAGTAGTGCATTTCTATACGGGGTCACTTTGAGAGCACTTGATAACGGAGAATGAATTGAAATGACTGTGCTTAGACTTTCCATATCTTTGTGCCCTTGTAAACACATACGTACACACACACACACACACACAGGCAAAGCATATTATTAATTTACTCAAAGTACTATTAAATACTTGTAATTATCTCCAACAAAGTCATTGTACTGTCCTTGCTGCAGGCTTTATTTCTCAAAGAATATTACAGATAGTCTGGCTGCAACTCTATTATTGCTTTATATAAGGTCAATTGTTTTGCTCTGATGCAATTTATCACATTTTCAAAACTTAGTCTTTATTAGAAAAATTGTAGGTTTACAAATAATCATGTAAAAAATGCAGAGTTCCCACATATTGCTCCCAGCACACATGCAGTTTTCCCTATTATTTAACAATTTGCATTTGTGTGGTATGGTGGTTTAAAACTGTTATCTACCCAAGAAAAGGTCATGTTCATTTAATCTGCTCCTGTGGATACAGACCTACTGTGGATGAAATGTTTTAGTTAGGTTATTTCGACTGAGATGTGGCATTCCCAACTGGAGGCGGGTCATAATCCTCATAATTATGTCCTTTATGAGAGGATAAAAGACAGAGAAAGCCCGGAGAGTTTACAGAAGCTCCAGAGAAGTTGAGCAACAAGGACATACCTACAGAAGCTGAGAGAGGAAGCCATTGAGGCCAGAAACTGAAAGCAAGGTAAGCTGGGAGAGAAGGACCAGCAGATGCTGACCAGATGCCTTCCGATGGGACAGAGGGGTCCCAGATGCCGGCAGCCTGTCTTCAGAGAAGGGATCATGCTGTTGATGCCTGAATTTGGACATTTTCACGGATTTAGAACTGTGAATTTGTAAGTTAATAACTCCCCATTGTAAAAGCCAACCCCTTTCTGGCATATAACATTCTGGCAGCTTTAGTAAATGAATACATGCGATACATATGGTATCTTTGTTACAAATGATGAAACAATATTAATATAATTGTATTATTTACTATGGTGCCTAGTTTACATTATGGTTCACTATGTTGTACAGTCCATTGGATTTTTAAAAAATATTCTAGCAGTATATAAACAACCTAAAATTTCACCTTTAAAAACATTCAAGTACATAATTCAGTGGTATTAATTACATTTACAATGTTAAGCCACCATTACCACCACCATCACCAAAACTTCTCCATCACCCTAAACAGAAATCCTTTATCAACTAAACATTAACTCCCCATTCCCTGCTCCAACCCCGGCCCCTGGTAGCCCTTTATTTGGTTCCTGACTATTCATTTTTTAATTCTAATTATTTCCTATCAGTGGGATTATACAATATATGCCCTTTTGTCTTTGGCTTATTTCACTCACCGTGATGCCTTCGTGAACATCTGTGTCGTTGCATGTATCAGAACCTCATTCTTTTTAAGGCTAAATAATAATCCATTATGTGTATACACCACATTTTATTTCTCCATTTAACTTGATGGACACTTGAGCCGTCTGCATCATTTGACATTTGGGAATAAATAATGCCACTAAGAACATTGGTGTGAAAATACCTGTGCAAGTCCCTGCTTTCAGTTCTTTTGGGTATATAACTCGATATAGGATTCCTGGCTCATATTGTATTTGTGTATTCAATTTTCAGAGGAAACAGCAAACTGTTTTCCACAGCAGCCACACCATTTTTCATTCCTACGAACAATGAGCAAGTGTTCCTACTTCTCCACATCCTCTCCGACACTTATTTCCCATTTTTAAATAGTAGTCATTCTAGATAATACATTCAGAATGTTGTATATATTTTAGATATTAAACCCTTATTGGATATGTGGTTTCCAAATATTTTCTTCCATTTTGTAGGCTGTCCTTTTACTTGCATGATGAAGTACTTAGCTGTACAAAATTTTCTAATTTTGATGATGTCCCACTCATGTTTTACTTTTGTTGCTTGAGCTTTTAGTTTTAAGGAACCATTGCCTAACACAGGTCCAGAAGTTGCTTCCCTATATTTTCTTCTAGGAGTTTTATAGTTCTGGTTCCCTATATTTTCTTCTAGGAGTTTTATAGTTCTGGTTCATATATTTAGGCTTTGACCCATTCTGAGTTGATTTTTATCTATGGTACAAAGTGTGGGTCCACCTTCATTTTTTGCATATGGAGATACAGTTCTCCCAGCACCATTTGTTGAAGATATTATTCTTTTCCCATTGAGTAGACTTGGCACATTTGTCAAAAATTAAGTGGCAGTAGTAGTGAATTCTCAATTTGATTCCATTGGTCTACATATCTGTCCTTGTGTTAGTGCCTACATATCTGTCCTTGTGTTAGTGCCATGCTTTTTTGATGGCTGTAGCTTTGTTATAAGAGTTAAATAATGATGTATAAGTTCTCTAACTTTGTTCTTCTTTCCTAGATAGTTTTGACTATTCAGTGCCCATTACCCCCCCATAAAAATTTAATGATTGGCTATTCCATTTCAGCAAATGTTGTGTTGAATCTGTAAATTGCTTTGTGTAGAATGAATATCTCCACAATATTTAGTCCTTTTTCCCATCCATAAACAGTAAATATTCTTCCATTTATTTAGGTCTTCTCCGATTTCTTTTAGTAGTGTTTTGTAATTTTCAATGTAGGAGTCCTTTACATCCTTGGTTATATTTACTCCTAGATATTTTAGTTGTAAAAGGAAATGCTGATAATACTGTAAAGAAATTACTGATATTTTTGCGTCACACCACTTTGGTGAATGTTTAATATTCTAGTGGTTTTGTTTACAATATTTTAGCATTTTCTCTATATAAGATCATGTCATTTACAAATAGGTAAAGTTTTATTGCTTCCTTTCCTAGTTGGATGTCTTTTACATCTTTTTCTTGCCTGATTGGCTAGAACTTCCAGTGCATGTTGAATAACAGTGGTGACGATGGACATCCTTGTCTTATTCCTGATCTTAGAGGGAAAACTTATGGTCTTTCAGCATTGAGCATATCATTTACTTTAACATATTGAGGAAGCATCAACATATTTGTAGTTTTCTAAGTGTTTTTAACAAGAAGGGGTGCTGGATTTTGCCAAATGTCTTTCTTCAACAATTGTGACAATTGAAATGATTGCTCTGTTAATGTGGTGAATTACATTAATTGATTTTCTTATGTTGACTCACCCTAAAATACCTGATAAATACCAAATAAATCTCTTTGGATAATAGCGTATAATTCTTTTAATGTGCTGTTGGACTTTGTTTGCTAATGGTTGTTGAGGATTATACATCTAAATTTTTGGAATGCTTTGTAAAATTCACTATTAAGTCATCTGGTGCTGAGCTTTTCCTTGTTGGGAGCTTTTTAAACTGATTCAATCTCTTTTCTAGTTGTTGGGTGACAGCTTCTATTTCTTTTTGAGTCAGTGTAGGTGTTTGTGCATTCTTAGTAATTTGTCCATTTCATTTTGGTTATCTAATTTGTTGACATACAGTTGGTCATAATATCCTCTTATAAACATTTTTATTTCTGTGGAATCAATAGGATTGTCTCCCCTTTTGTTTCAGATTTTAGTTATTTGCGCCCTCCCTCTTTTTCTGTCAGCTTAGATAAAATTTTGGAAATTTTATTGATCTTTCCAAAGAAACAGCATTTGATTTCAATGATTCTATTTTTTACAAAAAATCATTTCATTTATCTCCACTTGAATCTTTGTTTCCTTTCTTCTCTTCACTTTGGAAGTTTGCTGTTCTTTTTCTAGATGCTCCCTTTGTGCAGTTAGGTGTCTGATTTGACATCTTTCCTTTTTAGAACTATAAATTTCCCCATGCAGCACTAATTTTATGCATCCCATGAATTCTGGTATGTTGTGTTTTTGTTTCATTTACCTCAAGATATTTTCTAATTTCCCTTGTGATTTCTTCTTTGACACATTGGTTATTTAAGAACACATTGGTAATTTCCACATATCTATGAATTTTCCAATTCTTCTTCTGTTATTGATTTATAGCTTCTTTTCATTGCTGTCAGAGAGATACATTGTCTGATTTCCATCTTTTATAATTCACTGAGACTTGTTTTTGGACCTAACATATGGCCTATCCTGGAGAATGACCCATATACAGTGGAAGGAAGGATGTGTATTGGGTGAAGTGTTCTATAAAGGTATGTTATGTCTAGTTGGTTTATGATATCCTTCAAGTCTTCTGTTTCTTTATTAATTTTCTTTCTAGATAGTCTGTCTATTATTGGAATTAGTTATTGAGGTCTATCCACTACTGATAGTAGTATGGTAAGTCTCCTACTATTAACATAGAACTGTGTATTTCTCCCCTCAAATCTGTCAATATTTGCTTCATGTATATTGGGTGTATGTTTTCAGAACACTATATTTATAATTACTGTGTCTTGTTGTTGTATTGACTCTTATATATGTATATTGATCTTCCTTGTCACTCACAGAAGTTTTTGACTGAAGTCTTTTTTATCTGATGTTGGTATAGCAACCCTACCTCTCTTTTAGTTACTATTTGCATGATATATTATTTTTACATCATTTCACTTTTAACTTACATATATCTTTGATTTTGAGTTGAGTCTTTTGTAAACAGCATATATTAGGACCATGCTTTTAATCTATTATGCCAATCTCTGTCTTTTGACTGAAGAATTTAACGTACTTACATTTAAAGTAACTACGTTATTGCAGAAATTTCTTATTCCAATTTGCAATGTTCTTTGTAATACCTTTCGTGAGCCTCAATTCTTTTACTAATGCCTACTTTCATATTTAATTGGATGTTTTGTATTGTACCATTTTGAGTCCCTTTCCATTTCTTTCTTATGTATTTTTTCTTATATTTTCTTTGTGTTTACCATAAGGCTTAAATTTAAAATCACAAGTCTACAACAGTCACATTTGATATGATATCAACTTAAATACAATACCATACACATATGCTGTTTCTATATCTTTCAATACCTCCTTCTTTTTGTTGGTTTTGTTGTATTTGTTACAAGTTCTATCTTTATATATTGCATGTCTAAAACCATAGATTTACCATTTCCATTTTAGAATCAATAAGAAGTAAAAAATAGATTTATATACCAAAACATGCAATACAATTTTACAAGCATTTATAATTACCCATATGGTTATCTTTACTGAAGGATTTTATTTCTTTATACCACTTCAACCCACTGTCTGGTGTCCTGTCCTTTCAGTCTGAGGACATTCCTTTAACATTATATATAGCGTAGGTCTAGTGGTGATAAACTCCCTTGGTTTTTGTTCATTTAAGAATATCTTAATCTTTCCCTCAATTTTGATAAGATATTCTAGCTGGATATAAATTTTTCAATGGACAATTGTTTTCTTTCAGCAATTTAAATGTATCATCTCACTACCTTCTGTTTCCATGGTTTCTGATGAAAAATTGGCACTTAACCTTATTTAGGCTTTCTTGTACATATTTTGGTACCTTTCTCCTGCAACTTTTAGAACTCTCTCCTTCTCCTTGGCACTCAATTATGTGATCAATACATGGCAAGGTATTTTATTATTCTTTTTTATCCTGTTTAGAGTTCTCTGGGGGTTTTTGGGTGTGCATATTCATGTCTTTTCTTAAGTTTGAGAAGTTCTGTGTCATGATTTCTTTGAATATTCCTTCTGCTCCTTTCTTGAACTTCTCCTTCTGGGACTCTCATAATGCTTTTATTGGTATGCTTAATGGGGTCCTCCAGGTATCTTAGACACTTTCCACCTTTCTTCATTGTCCTTTGTATTTCCTTCTTTGCTCCTCAGTCTGAATTGCTTAGATTGTCTTATCTTTGAGTTCACTGATTGTGGTGGTTTTGGACTATGTACCCAAGGAAAACACATTCCTAAACTTAGTCTGACCTGTAGTGGGAACCTAGTGTACATAGGAACTTTTCATGAGGTTATTTAAGATAAGGTGTGGTTCAACTCAATCAGGATGGGTCTTAAACCTATTTCTGGAATCCTTTCTAAGCAGAGTAAAACTCAGAGAGTTTCTGATGCTCAGAAACTCAGCCAGATGCTGGACATCAACAAAACCTGGAAGAGAAGAGAGAGGCCAGGAGAGGCCACCAAGCTTTTTGCCATGTGACAGGAAAGATAAGGGCCAAGGACCACTGGTAGCTTTTTCTTAGAGAAAGTATTGCCTTGATGATGCCTTGGTTTTGGACTTCTCCCAGCCTCAAAACTATAAGCCAATTAATTCACATTGTTTTATCCAACCCATTATATGATATGTATTTTGGCAGCCAAGAAACTAAAACAGATTTTGGTACCAGGAGGGACAGGTACTGCCATTTGAAATATCAAAAAATGTGGGAATGGCTTTGCAATTTAACAATAGTTAGGGGCTGGAATAATTGGATAGGATTTTATTGAAAAAGCCTAGATTGCTCTGAAGAGACTGTTGGTAGAAATAGAGATGCTAAAGCTATTTCCAGAGAAGTCCTAGAAGGAAAAGATGAATGTGTTGTTGAAAATGAAAGGAAAGGTGATTCTTGTTTTAAAGTAGCAGAGAACTTGGTGAAATTGGGATCTCATATCAGATTGTCAGATAAAAGGCAGAACTTGAAAGCAATGAGCTTGGTTTGTAGCTGAGAAGAGTTCCAAGCTAAGTGTGAAAGTGCAGCCTTATTTTTCCTTGCAGTTAATGGTAAAATGGAAGAGGAAAGAGATAAGCTAAAAACTTAACTCTTAAGCATAAAGAAAACAGAAATTGGTGGTTTGGAAAATTTTGAACTTATCCAGAGAGTGTGATCTGAGTCTAGGACCACAAGTGGTTCTATCAGGGACTTCCATGAGTTTCTGGAAAGTGAGTCCTCAGAGACTAATGTTCCATGTGAGGGTTTAACTGGGCATTGATCCAGTTAGCAATTTCAGTGGAAGTCAGGATTGGAAATGCAGTTACGTGGGAAGGATCTTTGGAAAGTCCTTCTGTCTGATACTTTGAATGTCTGAGAACTGCATGCAAAACTAGTAACATTTTTGCAAAGTTTTTCTATGAACAGAACCACTACCAGCCTGGACTAAAAGCGGCAGAAAATGTATGAACAGATAGAAGAATAAGTTAAAGGGGAGAACCATAAAAGCCTAGGTCTGGACTTAAGAGATCTCAGGTCAAGAAAATGGGCCCATCCATGTATGTGGAAAGAACAGGTCTACTACTGCACTGGTAGGAATCAGGGCATGTACCCCATTGTGCAGGAGAAGTGTTGCCAGCCCAATGCTCAGCGATGGTGGAGCTCATGTTTCAAAGTTTACAGAGAGTGTGACTACCACCCTAAAGTCCAAAGAAGGTAGCACCCAGCATTTGTGGAGAGCCTGGTCACCATCCTGATGTTTGGAGAGGGTGCTGACTTCTCTCCAAAGTTCACAGAGAGCATGGCCACTGTGAAAGCACTTGGGGAGGGGTGGGGGTTGTCCCTCATCAGGCCCAGAGGATGAAGCCTAAGTCCATAGATAACTCTCAGACCTTGAAATCTAATGGAATTTGTATTGCTGGGTTTTGGAGTTGTTAGTGATGCATGAGTCCTGTTTTTCTTCCAATTTCTCCCATCTGGAATGGAAATGTCTATCCTATACCTGTCCTTCCATTGTATATTGGAAGCAGATGACTTACTCTTTGTTTCACAGATCCACAGGGAGTGGGGAATTGTGTCCGAGGACCGACCACATTCATAACCGATTTTGATGAGACTGTGAACCTAGTATTGTTTCTGAAATGGCTCAAGGCTTCTGGGATATTGTGGTGGAATGGGTGTATTATGCCCGTGGAAAGAAGATGCTCTTCCTGGGAGCTCTACTGTATATCTTAAAGCTGGTAATCTTTGACCCAGGCCATTCTGACTTAATTACTTCCTGCATTGATTTAGCTGTCTGCAAGCTGCTTATGCCTGAGGAACAAGTTCTGTGAGGGCAAGCCAGATGAATTTATTGCTTTATCTTTCAGACTACCACCAAATAAATTGTCATAGGCCTATAGTCACTCCAGTATGTGTACAGGTGTTACTCTGTTTCCTTCAGAACAGGGACCCACAGTTGAAATGTAGGCTGACTCCACACTGCTGGGGAGGGGGTCAAGGATGGGACAACATGGGCTTCAAGAGCTTCCCTTGAATTGACACTCACCCATTTGCTGCAGCCCTTTAATTGCTTTCCAGATATTTGAGGAAGATGGCTTTGCAAATTTTTGCTAGTTATGAAAAAATTCTGTGGGGAAACATCACCTTGGAATATCTTACCCACCATCTTGGTTGACCAGAAGTATTATCTGAAATGTACCACTTTGATACGATTAAGATAATCTAATATTGCTTTACTGTTTCAGTGGAAGAATAAAACAATTATTATTATGTGATCATCACATAATGTCCTCATGAAACAAATATTCAGATACCAAAATTTTTATCTATGCAATGTTTCCTTCAATATTAAATCAGAAAAGGGAATACAGTTTGGGCAAACAAAAGAGAATCTCATTTAATTTTGATATCCAGGATTAGTAACTCATTGTGGTTTGATTTGCATTGCCCTGATGCTCACTGATGTTGAACATATTTATATGCGCTTTCTGGCCATTCATTTATGTTCTTTGGAGAGATGATTGTTCAAATCTTTAGCCCATTTTCAATAGGGTTGTTTGTCTTTTAGTTGTTATATTGAAGGATTTATGTATATATTATGAATGCTAGACTGTTATCAGATATGTGGTTTCCAAATATTTTGTCTCATTGTGTAAGTTGTCATTTTACTTTCATGATTTGATGAATAAAAGTTTTTAATTTTGATGACGTCTCATTTACCTACTCTTTCTTTTGTTGCTTGTATTAAATGTATAAAGTCTAAGAAGTTATTGCCCAGTGTAAGGTCCTGAAGATGCTTCCCAACATTTCCTTCTCAGAGTTTGATAGTACTTGACCTATTTGGAGTTGATTTTTGTTTATAGTGTAAGGTAAGTGTACTTCTTCTTTACTTGCAAATGGAGATCCAATTTTCCCAGCACCATCTGTTGAGGAGACTATTCTTAGCCAATTAAGTTGTCTTTGCCCCCTTGTCAAAAATCAGTTGGCCATAAATGTGAGGGTTGTTTGCTGAGCTCTTAGTTCAACTCAATTGGTCTATCTATTTGTACTTGTGCCAGTACTATGTTGTTATTATTACTGTGGCTTTGTAGTAAGTTCTAAGATCAGGAAGTGTGAGTCCTCCAACTTTATTATCCATTTCCAAGATTGCTTTAGCTATTTGGGAGCCTTTACCCTCCCTATAAATATGATTGGCTTTTCCATTTCTGCAAAGAAGTTTCTTGGAATTGGGATTGGGATTGCAACGAATCTACAAGTTGCTTTCATTTGTATTGAGTTCTTAATGATATTTAACATTCCAATCCATGAACACAGACTATCCTTCCATTTATTTGAGTTTTCCATGATTTTGTTTGGCAATGTTTTATAGATTTCTGGGTACAATTCCTTTACATCCTTGGTTAGACTTATTCCTACATATTTGATTTTTACAGTTGCTATAGTGAATGGAATTTTTTTTCTTTATTTCTTCTTCCCAATTTTTCATTGCTTGTGTATAGAAACACTACTCATTTTGGGTGTTGATCTTGTACCTAGCTGCTGGGCTGAATTCAGTTATTAGCACTAGGAACTCTAGTGTGGAGTTTTCAGAATTTTCTGTATAGCGGATCCTATCATTTGTAAATAGGGAAAGTTTTACATCTATTCCAATCTGAATGGCTTTTACTTTTTTTTTTCTTGCCTAATTTTTCTGGTGGTAACTTTCAGTATAATGGCAAATAATAGTGGAAACAGTGGGCATCTTTGCTTGTTCCTGATTTGAAAAGGAATGCTTTCAATCTTTCACCATGAAGTAGAATTGTTTTTGTGGGTTTTTTTTTCATATATGCGTTCTATCATGCTGAGATAGTTTCTGTGTATTCTAAATATTAGAATAGAATATTCCATCTATCCTAAATATTTTTATTAAGAAAGTGTGTTATATTTGCCAAATGCATGTTCTGCATTAATTGAGATGATCATGTGAATTTTTCCTTTCATTCTGTTAATGCTGCATATAACATTAATCAGTTTTCTTCTGTTGAACCAACTTTGCATATCAGAGATAAATCCCACTTGATCATGGTGTAAAATTCTTTTAGTATGCTATTGGATTCAGTTTGCTGGTATTTTGTTGAGGATTTTTTTCTTGTGTTATCTCTATCCAATTTTGGTATGGGTGGGATATTGACCTTATAGAAGGAGTTTAAATGTGTTCTTTCTGTTCAGTTTTTTTGGAAGAGTTTGACCGGAATTAGAGGTAATTCTTCATGGAATGTTTGGTAAAATTCCCCTGTGAGGCCATCTGGTCCAGGGCTTATATTTGGTGGGAAGTTTTTTATTCAGTCCCTTAGCAGTAATTTGCTTGTTGACCAATTGCTTCTTTCTATTTCTTCTTGGGTCAATGTAGATAGTTTGTATATTTCTAAGAATATATCTATTTCACCTAGAATATCTAATTTATTGGCATACAGTTGTTCATAGTAACCTGTTATAGTCCTTTTTTTTTAAACATACTAGGTAGTAATGTCCCCATTTTCATTTATTATTATTGTTGTTTGTATCCTCTCTCATTTTTCTTTCTCGGACTAGTTAAAAGTTCGCTGATTTTATTGATCTTTTTAAAAAACCATATTTTTATTTTGTTGATTCTGGTTTTTTTTCTATTTCTTTTATTTCTACTATAACCTTTGTTATTTTTTCCTTCTGCTTGCTTCATATTTAGTTTGCTTTTCTTCTTCTAATTCTTTCAGATTTGAGGTTATTTCTCTGATCTGAAGTCTTTCTTCTTTTTCAATGTAAGCTTTAAGATCTATAAATTTCTCTGCCAGTACAGCCTTTGCAGCATCCCATAGATTTTCATGCTTATATATTTCAGTTTTACTTGCCTCAAGCTATTTACTGATTTCACTTTTGTTTTCCAATTTAACCCACTGATTGTTTAAGAATACGTTGTTTAATTTCCACTATTTCTGAATTTTCAATTTCTCCCACTTTCATTGCCTTCTAGCTTTATTTTGTTGTGGTCAGAAAATTCATATTGCATGATTTCAATATTTTTTAATTTATTGAAATATTTTGCAGCCCAGCATATGGTCTACACTGGAGAATGATCTATTAGCACTTGAGAAGAATGTGTATTCTCCTTTGATTGGGTATGTTTTATACATGTCTGTTATGTCTAGTTTAGTGTTTTTCCTTATTGAACTTCTGATGAGATGTCCTATCCATTACTGAAAATGGCATGTTAAATTCTCTTACTAATAATGTGGAATGATCAATTTCTTCCTTCAAATCTGTCATTTTTGCTTTATAAATTTCAAGGTTATGGTGTTGGTGTATATGTATTTATAATTGTTGCAACTTCTTGTCAGATTGTTCCTTATATCAGTATATAGATATGTTCTTTGTATCTTTTTACCATTTTTCACTTAAAAGCCATTTTAATTAATATTAGTATAGTGACCTCAGCTCTCTTTTGGTTACTACTTCCATGATATATATATATATATATATTTCCATCAGTTCACTTTCAATCTACTTGTATCTTTGTATCTTTCAATTTAAGGTGACTCTTGCAGACAGCATATAATTGGGGTAGTTCTTTTTTTATCCATTCTGCCAATCTCTGCCTTTTAAATGGACAGTTCAATCCATTTACATTTTAAATGCAATTTTATTGTGATATATTATGTATTCACATACCATATAATCATCTAAAGTGTGAAATCAATGTTTCACAGCATCATAACATAGTTGAATATTCATTACTACAATCAATTTTTGAACAATTCATACTCCAAAAAAAGAACAAAAATAAAAATAAAAAAGAACACCAAAATCATCTCATACCCCTTATCACTACCAATTATTTATTTAATTTTGTTCTTATTTTCTTACTCATCTGCCCTAACTGGATAAAGGTAGTGTCAGTCACAAGGTTTTCACCATCATATGCTCACACTATAAAAGCTATATAGTTATACAGTCATCTTCAAGAATCAAAGCTACTGGATTATAGTTCAACTGTTTTAGGTATTTCCTCCTGGATAGTTGAATACACTGAAAACTGTGAAGGAATATCTTTATAATGCATAAAAATAATGGCCAGCATAAGTTTCTGAACTTTATTTGAAATCTCAGCCACTGAAACTTTATTTTGCCACATTTTTCTTCACCTTTTTGTTCTAGAAGGCTTTCCCAATCCCACAATGCCAGGGCCAGACTCGTCCCCGGGAGTCATGTGCACATTGCCGTGTCCCATGGCATGTCCCACGTAAGAGGGAGAGCAGTGAGTTCACCTGCAGAGTTGGCGTAGCGAGGGTGCCACATCTGAGCAACAGAAAAGTGTCTTTGAGAGTGACTCTTAGGACTAATTATAAGTAGGCTTAGCTTGTCTTTTGCAAGAGTAAATTTCATAAGGGCAAAGCTCAAGACTGAGAGGGCTTGGCCTATTAAATTGGAAGTCCCCCGTTCTTGTGAGAATATCGGGAATTCCTCATGTGGGAAAGTTTAATATTTCTACCTTTTCCCCCAGTCATCCAAAGGGACTTTGCAAAAACTTTTTGTTTTGTTTTGTTTTCTATGCAGATTACTCTGGGATATATCAGGGCATCACACTCACCTGTACAAACCAACAAGATCTCACTATTTATTCAAGGTTCCATGAAATTATGGTATTCAAATAAGCTGAGCATCCAAGTTAAATTGGATAGTGCGTTATAGAAAATATAAATTTTATCCCCAATAAACATCTCTTCCCTTGGTCTCAAACAGAAGTCGAAGTTTAAAACACAGTCAATATAAACCTTTACCTTTTAGTCTGAATTACATTAGTCCTAACCAGAACAGCTTCATTCGTAGCTCTAATTGTTGTCTGATCTCTTTTTCAGCTCTTTTACCAGTTGCTGTGTGGGGTAATGCTGACTTTCATAGCTACAGAATTCTAGCTCTGAGTCTCAGGTGTCATCCAGATACCTGAAGTTCCAGGTAATGACCAGGTTATATACAAAGAGCTCAGCATCTCAGAATTTAGAAATAACTTATATAAATCAGGAATAGATGCGACTGCTGTAAGAACTCATAATTTAGGAACTTTTATAATAAACTGATAGCCTACACTCATAAATTCAGTTCTCAGAGTTTGCACATTATAGTTAGTTCATGTTAGTTAGGTGTTACAATATTCATCTTTTCATTTATGACTCGTTTCACTCAACATACTGTTCTTAAGTTTCATTCATCTGGTTGCATGCCTCACAAATTCATTCCTTCTTGTAGCCACTCAATATTCCATTGTATGTATACACCACAGTTCACCTTCCCATTCATCAGTCAAGGTACCTGTAGGCCACCTCCATCCCTTGCAAATCAAGAATATTGCTGCCATAAATGGCAGTGTGAAAATGTCCATTCATCTCCCTGCTTTCACTTCTTCCAAGCATATAAATAATAATGAAGTTGCAGGTGCATATGGCAACCTTTACTTAGCTTCCTGTACAATACCACAATATCCTCCAGAGGGGACGCACCATTCTACTTCCCTACCAACACTGAATAGTTAATCCCTCTCTCCACATTTTCTCCAGCTCTTGTATCATTCTGTTAATTTTTTAAACAGTTTTATTCCAATATCACACATTCCGTACTAAGTTAGCAATCAATGGTTCCCAGTATAATCATATAGTTATACATTCACCACCACAATTTATATGAGGACATTTTCATTTCTTCCACAAAGAAAAAATAAGGGGAACAATGAAGATTAAAACATAAAAATAGAATAAAGTAAAATGAAGAAACAGCACCCCCAAGTATCCCATACCTCTTCCATATATCCTTCTCTTACTGACATTTATTGGTATATTGCCTTTGTTACATTTAATGGAAGCATATTACAATGTTACTGTTAACTATAGATCTTAGTTTGCACTGATTATATTTTTCTCATATACTATCCCATTTTCAGTACCTTGCAAAGTTGACATTAATTTGTTTCCTTTCATGTAGAAATTTTATTATATTTGTGCATTTACTCACCATCATTGTCCATTCTAGGTTTTGCTAAGTTATGCAGTCCCAGTCTTTATTGTCTATCTTTCCTTCTGGTGTCTTACATGCCCCTAGCCTTCCTTTTCCAACAATGCTCACACTCAGCTTTGTTCAGCGTATGTACAATATTGTGCTACCATCAGATAGTATTGGGTTATCAATTTCTGGATCTTTACAATCAATCTTGTTGAACATTCTGTACTCTTTCAGCATCAATTGCCTAATATCTACCTTCTTTCTATCTCTAGATAACCTGTGTTCTCAATTTTAACTTTCAAAGTTTGCTCATTAATGTTGGTTTATGTTGGTGAGACCATACAGTGTTTGTCCTATTGTTTCTGGCTGATTTCACTAAACATAATGCCTTCAAAGTTCATCCATGTTATTGCATGCTTCATGACTTTATTCTGTTGTACAGTTGCACAATATTCTATTGTATGTATATACCACAGTTTGTTTAGCCACTCATCCATTGATGATATTTGAGCTCTTTTCATCTCTTGGCAATGTAAATAATGCCGCTATAAACATTGGTGTGCAAATGTCCATTTGTGTCCCTACCTTAAATTCCTCTGAATATGTATCTATTAATGGGATTGCTGGATCATATGGCAATTTTACACTTAGCTTCCAGAAGAACTGCCAAACTGCCTTCCAGAATGGTTTCACCATTCTACATTTCCAACAAAAGTGACTAATTGTGACTCTTTCCCCACATCCTCTCCAACAATTATAGTTTTCTGTTTTGTTTTATAATGGCCCTACTAAGAGGTGTGAGATGATATCTCATTGTGGTTTTGATTTGCATTTCCCTAATAGCCAGTGAAGTTGAGTGTTATTTCATGTTTTTGAGTCAGTTTTATTTCCTCTTTGGAAAAGTGTCTGTCGATGCCTCTTGTCCATTTTTAATTATGTCATTTGTCTTTTTGTTGTTGAATTGTAAGATCTCTGTATTTTCTGGATATTAAGCCCTTATCTAAAATGTGGTTTCCAAATATTGTCTCCCATTGTGTAGGCTGCTTTTTAATTTTCCTGACAAAGTCCTTTGTTCCACAAAAGTGTTCAATTTTAAGGCAATCCCATTTACCTATCTGTTCTTTCACTGTTTGTGCTTTGGAAGTAAGGTCTAGTAAACCACATCCTATCACAAGATTTTAAAGATATTTCTGTACATATTCTAAAATAATTATGTCCTTAGTTTTAATGTTTAGGGCATTGCTACATTTTGAGTTAATTTTTTGTGTAAGGGGGTAAGATAAGTGTCCTCTTTCATTCTTTTGAATTTGGAGATACAGTTCTCCAAGCACCATTTACTGAAGAGGCTGCTCTGTCTCATTTGAGTTTACTTCAAAACTTTTTCAAAGATCAACTGTCCTTGGATGAAAGGGTATAATTTCTGAACACTTAATTCAATTCCATTGGTCAGTATATCTATCTTTATGCTAGTACCATCCTGTTTTTACCACTGTAGCTTTGTAATATGCTTTAAAGTCAGGTAGTGTGAGAGGTCCTACTTCATTCATCTTTTTTAACATACTTTTACCTATCTAGGGCACCCTGCCCTACCAAATAGACTTGGTTGTTAGTTTATCTATTTCTGCAAAGTAAGTTGTTGGGATTTTAACTGGTATTGCACTGAATCTGTAAATCAATTTGGAGAGAATTGATATCGTAACTATATTTAGTCTTCCAACCCATAAACATGGGATGTCTTTCCATTTATTTAGGTCTTCTTTGAATACTTTTTAGCAATTTCTAATACTTTTCTTATAGGTCGTTTGTGGCCTTGGCTAAACTCATTTCTAAATATTGATTCTTTGGGTTGTAAATTGAATCTATTGTAAATGAATTTTTTCTTATTTCTTCTGATTGGTTATTACTAGTGTATAGAAACACTACTGTTTTTGCCTGTTGATCTTCTATCCTTCTACTTTGCTGTACTTATTAGCTCTAGTAGCTTTTGTTGTAAATTTTTTTTGGATTTTCCACATAGCATATCAAGTCATCTGCAAACAGTAAGAAATCTTACTTCTTCCTTTCCAATTCGAATGCCTTTCATTTATTTTTATTGCCCAATTGTTCTAGCTAGGGCATCCAGCACAATGCTGAATAACAGTGGTAATAGTGGACATCCATGTTTTGTTCTTGATCTCAGAGAGAAAGCTTTCCATTTTACCCATTGTTGTGGGTTTTTCTTGTATTTCCTTTATCATATTGAAGAAGTTCCCTTCTATCCCAATTTCTTGAATTGTCTTCATCAAGTAAAGGTGTTGAATTTTACCAAAAGCCTTTCTGCATCAATCAAAATGATCATGTGGTTTTTCTACTTTGATTTATTGATTAATTGATTTTCTTGCATTGAACCAGCCTTGTGTCTCTGGAATCAATCCCACTTGGTCATGTGTATCGTTCTTTTAGGGTGTTGCTGGATTCAATCTGAGAGTATTTTGTTGAGCATTTTTGCATACATTTTCATTAAAGAAATTATTCTGTAATTTTCTTTTTTGTGGTATCTTTGTCTGGCTTTGGTATCAGGGTAATTTGGCTTCATAGAATGAGTTAGATAGTTTTCCCTCCCCTTCATTTTTTTCAAGAGTTTAAGCAGGATTGGTATTAATTTTTTCTTGAATGCTTGGTAGAATTCACATGTGAAGCCTTCTAGTCCTAGTCTATTCTTTTTGGGGAGCATTTTGATGACTGATTTAATCTCATTACTTGTGATTGGCTTGTTGAGGTTGTCTATTTTTTCTCAAGTCAGTGTGTTGGTTGTTTATACGTTTATAGAAGTTTTCTATTTTGTCTATGTTGTCTAGTTTATTAGCATATAGTTGCTCATAGAATCCTCTCATTACCTCTTTTATTTATGCGGGGTCAGTAGTTTTGTCCCCTTTCCAATTTCTGATTATATTTATTTGCATCCTCTCTCTATTTTTTTTGTCAATCTAACTAAAGATCCATTGATTTTATTGATTTTCTCAAAGAACCAACTTCTGGTTTTGTTGATTGTCTCTATTATTCTAGTCACAATTTCATTTATTTCTGCTCTAATCTTTGTTATCACTATTCTTTCTCTAGTTCCACCAGGTGAAATAGTTAATTCCTTGATTTTCACTCTTTCTACTTTTTTTATTATAGGCATTTAGGGCAATGAATTTCCCTCTCAGTATTACCTTTGCTGTATCCCATAAGTTTTCATTTGCATTTGCCCTGAGATATTTACTGATTTCTCTTGTAATTTCTTGCTTGATCCAGTGGTTGTTTAATATTTTGTTGTTTAACTTCCATATATTTGTAAATTTTCTAGTCTTCCATCTATTATTGATTTCCAACTTCATTCCATTGTGATCTAAGAAAGTGTCTTGTATAATTACAATTTTTGTAAATTTATTGAGATTTGCTTTGAGACCCAACATGCGGCCTATCCTGGAGAATGATCTGTGCCAGTTTGAAGCTATTATGTACCCCAGAAAATATATGCTTTAATCCGAATTCAGTCTTGTGGTGGCAGCCATTTCTTTCAATCCGAATTCAATACTGTAGGATGGAGACTTTTGAAAAATAGATTATCTCCACAGGGATGTGTGTATGGTTGTAACTTCTTGATGGAGATGTGACTCCACCCATTCCAGATGGGTCTTTGTTAGTTTACTGGAGTCTTTTGAAAGTGGAAACATTTTGGAGAGAGTTCAGATTCAACAGAGAGGGAGACAATAGGAACTTCAAAGCAGAGCTGACCCAGATGCCAACATTTAGAGAACAGACACATAGATATTTGTAGATGCTTGGAGGCCAGCAGATAGCACCATGAGTTATTAAGCAAGCCAGAACCTGGAGAGCCAAGAGAAGCCAAGAGACGAAAGCCAGCTCTCCAGAGAAGCAAAGTGAGGAACTCCAACAGGAACAGAGGCTTAAAGAAATGGAGCCCAGGAGCAAGGGACCAGCAGGAACCAGCATGCCTTCCCAGCTGACGCAGTGTTCTGGATGTATCAGCCTTTCTTAAATTAAGGTGTCTTTTCATGGATGCCTTAGTTTGGACATTTTTATAAGCTTAGATTGTAACTTATTAAATTTCCATTTTAAAAGACATTCCAGTTCTGGTTTATCACATTTCCTCAGCTTGCAAACTTATATACGATTCATGAGCACTTGAGAAAAATGTGTATACTGCTGTTGTCTAGTGTGATGTTCTGAAAATGTCTAAGTCTAGCTCATTTACTGTAGTATTCAGAACCTCTGTCTCCTTCTTGATCCTCTGTCTAGATGTTCTATCTGGTGTATTGAAGTCTCCAACTATTAATGTTGAGGTGTCTACTCCTTTCAGTTTTGTCAGGGTGGGCTTCATGTATTCTGAGGCACTCCAGCTTGGTATATTTATGACTGTTATTTTTCTCGATGAATTGTCCTTACTATTAATGCATAGTGTCCTTCTTTGTCTCTTTTAATTGTTTTGCATTTGAAGTCTAATTTTTCTGATATTAGTGTAGCTGTCTCTGCTCTTTTCTGATTGTTGTTTGCATGAAATATCTTTTACCAGCCTTTTACTTTCAACCTATTTTTGTCTTTCGGTCTAAAGTGAGTCTCTTGTTGACAACACATAGTTGGGTCCTATTTTTTAATCCATTCTGGCAGTCTATGTTATTTGATTGGGGAGTTTAATCCATTAAAATTTAACATTACTACTGTAAAGGCAGGACTTTCTTCTACCATTTCATCTTTTGGATTTTATGTGTGTCATGGTCAGGTTCTTGTGTCAACTTGGCCAAGTTGTGGTACCTGTTTGTCTGGTTGGGCAAGTGCTGGACTGTCTGTTGTGATGAGGACATTTCATAGAATTAAATCATGATCACATCAGCTACATCCACAGCTAATTTCATTTGTAATCAGCCAAAGGGGAGTGTCTTCTGTAATGAGTGATGCTTAATCTAATCACTGGAAGCATTTTGAAGAGGATTCAGAATAGATAGGCTCTCTTCCTGCTTTGACTGGTGAGCCTCTCCTGTGGAGTTCATCCAGACCCTCCATCAGAATCATTGGCTTCACAGCCTACCCTGCGGATTTTGGACTCTGTGTTCCCATGGTCATATGAGACACTTTTATAAATTTTATATTTGTGAGTGCTTCCTGTTGATTCTGTTTCTCTAGAGAACCCTAACTAATACAATAGGTGCTAACTTATTTTCTCTCTATCTGTCTTTTTACCCTTACTGACAGTCTTCATTTCTACACTCTTCTCCAAACCTCTTTCTCCTGTCTTTTCCTATCTGTCTGTGGTGCTTCCTTTTGTATTTATTGTAAAGCAGATCTCTTGTTCACAAATTCATTTAATGTCTGTTTGTCTGAAAATATTTCAAACTCTCCCTTGTCTTTGAAGGACAGTTTTGCCAGGTGTAGAATTCTTGGTTGGAAATTTTTCTCTTTCATTATCTTAAACATATCATACTACTGCCTTTTTTGCCTCCTTGGTTTCTGCTGAGAAATATGTACATGGTCTTATTGAGCTTTTCTTGTATATGACGGATTGATTTTCTCATACTGGTTTCAGAATTCTCTATTTGCCTTTGACTTTGGTTAATCTATTTAGTAAATGTCTTTGAGTAGGTCTATTTGGATTTATCCTGTACTTCTTGGACCTGTAATTTTGTGTTTTTCATAAGAGATGGGAATTTTTTAGTAATTAAATCTTCCATTGTGCTTTCTGCCCCTTTTCCCTTCTCTTCTCCTTCTGGGACACCCATAACATGTATTTTCTTTTGCTTCATATTGTCATTCAATTCCCTGAGACCCTGCTCATATTGTTCCATTATTTTCAGTACACATTCTTCTGTGTGTAGAATTTCAGATGTCCTGTCCTCTAGTTCACTAATATTTTCTTCTGCTTCTTAAAATGTGCTTTTGTAAGTCTCCATTGTGTTTTTCATCTCTTTTAATGTGCCTTTCATTCCCACTAAGTTCTGCCACCTGTTTTTTTCCCCAAACTTTCAAATTCTTCTTTATGGTTGCCCAATGTCTTCTTTATATTCCTTATATCTTTTACCATATCTTCCCTCAATTAATAATTTGATATTTTGTTTGATTTTTGCATGTCTGTTTGAACATCTTTAATTCGCTTTTTCATCTCCTGTATCCCATTTGAAGTGTTAGTTTGTTTTGTTGTGCCATATCTTCATTTTTATGGTTGTCACATGATTTTTTGTTTGTGTCTAGGCATGTGATTTCCTTGATTAGTTTCTTCTGGAGGTCATTTTCACTCTTTTACCTAGGGTTTTCTTATTGGTTGGCTTTGTTTTCTATCTGTTTTTTTGAAATTCAGTTCTACTTACTCTGGACCTCTAGCATAGCTTCTGTTTAACTGATAAAAATTTTTCAGCACTTGATTTTCTGATTCTTTACTTCCCTAAGTGGAACTTTCCTTATGAGGAGGGGAATCCCCAGATATGATGGACCCCAATCAGATTTTCCCAGACCATACAGGCCCAGGTACCAGAAGAAGATGTAATCAGTATCAAGCTTCCCTGAGGATAAGACCCAGCAAATTATCAGACTTTCATGTGAAGCCTCTGGACTCTCCTTTTCCTTTCCTGCCCAGTAGGTGCTGCCTGCCAGCTCACAGCTCCCCACCAGCATAAAGTGGTGTGGAACATTTAATGTTCACCCCTGCCCCTGCCAAGGGTGTGGATGAGACTGAGTCTGAAGTAGAAGATGGGCTTAAGATTGTTTTGTTTCCAGCCCCTGGGGTCTGAATTCTCTGAACAAGGGCTGCCACTTGAGCTGGGCCCTGCCTCTGCTTCTTTCTTGGGAAGATACCCTTTAGGGAATTATCTCCTTGACTTGACTAGTTACTTTGTCTCTCAGATTTATCCTAACTCTGTCCTTGCCTAGGTCAGTGATGACAATAGAAAATGCCTGAGGCTTTCTCTAATAAGCTACCTAGAGTAGTTTTATAAAAGGAAAAAAAAATCCCTTTTCAGAGCCAGTCCCCAGCCCCCAAGTTTCATGAATCATGCTAGGTTTTTGGAAACAAGCTCTTGTGTCCCTTTTCTTGGGGCACGATTATTTTCCATTATTCTAATCTCAGCAGACTCTAGAAAGCTTCTTTTATTTTTTCCATCAGCCTTGCCTCCTCTTTTCCAGGAGGGACTCCAGCTTTTCGTTCTTGTTTACTCTGGATTTATCTCTGCTCAGAGCTTGTATTTAGCAGCCCAGATTTGTTAATTAAAACCACAAATTGCTCAGTTGAGCTACCTTCCCTTGCTCCTAGTAGATACTGCTTCTTTTTCTAAAGGAAACATAGAAAACATAGCCTCCCATGCCAGGAGAGGAGAGGCACTGGCCTCCACAGTTTGTGGGGGGGTTTACTTACAGTTCTTGGCTGTGATCTTGGCCCTTCCACCTATTCCAGACTGGTTTAGGATGTTTGTTCAGTCATGATGTACCAAAACAGTTGTTCCAGGCAGTTCCTGGCTACATATTCTCCATTTACATTTAAATTCACCACTGATAAAACAGGATCTTCTGTTGCTGTTTAGTCGTTGTAATTCTTTTACCTTTTTTGTCCCTCATTTTCCTTAATGCCTACTTTATATTTATTACTTTTTGTGTGTGTTGTATTGTATTGAGTGACTTTTCATTTCTATCTGGATATAGTTTTCATCTATTTTCCTTGGGATCTTTGTTTCTTTATGGTGCTTTGAACCACTGTCTAGTGGTCTAGTGTCCTTTCCTTTCATCTATTTCTTTTTTGAGTCAATCTTGGCTGTTCATGCCTTTCTAAGAAGTTGTCCATTTCATTTACATTGTCTGGTTTATTAATATATAGTTGTTCCTAGTATCCTTTCATTACCTTTTATATTTCTGCAGGGCCAGTGGTTATGGGTTATGTCTTCTTTTTATTTCTGATTTTATTTACTTGCATCCTCTCTCTTTTTCTTTTTGTCAGCCTTGCAAAGGGTCCATCAATGTTATTGATCATCTTAAAGAACCAACTTCTGGTTTTGTTGATTTTCTTGATTGTTTTCATGTAACGAATTTCATTTATTTCTTCTCCACTATTTATTATTTCTTTCCTTTTGTTTACTTTGGGGTTTGTTTGTTGTTCTTTCTCTAATGTTTCCAAGTGAAGAGTTAGTTTCTTGATTTTTGCCCTTTCTTTTTTTAGTATAGGCTTTTAAGGCAATAAATTTCCTACTTAGCACTGCTTTTGCTGCATCACATAAATTTTGACATGTTATGTTTTCATTTTCATTTGCCTCAAGATATTTACTGATTTCTCTTGTAATTTCTTCTTTGACCCACTGGTTGTTTAAGAGTATATTGTTTAACCTCCATATATTTGTGAATTTTCTGGCCCTCTGCCTGTTTTTGATTTCCAACTTCATTGCATTATGATCTGGTAAACTGTGTTGTTTGATTTCAATCCTTTTAAATTTATTGAGACTTGCTTTGTAACCTAGCATATTGTCTATCCTTGAGAATGACCCATAAACACTTGGGAGAAATGTGTATCCTGCTGTTTTGAGGTGTAATATTCTATAAATGTCTGTTAAGTCTAGTTCATATATGGTATTATTCAAATTCTCTGTTTCTTTATTGATCCTCTGCCTAGAAATTCCAGCCATTGATGGGAGCAGGTAACTGAAATCACCAATTATTATGGTAGAGGTGTCTTTTTCTCCCTTCAGTTTTGTCAGTGTTTTCCTCATGTATTTTGGAGCACTGTGGCTTGGTGCATAAATATTTATGATAGTTAGGTCTGCTTGTTGAATTGTTCCTTTTATTAATGCATAGTGTCCTTCTTTGTCTCTTTTAATTGTTTTACATTTGAAGTCTAATTTGTCAGACATTAGTATAGCTACTCCTTCTCTTTTATGATTGTTGCTTGCATGAAATATCTTTTCCCAACCTTTCACTTTCAACCTATCTTTGTCCTTGGGTCTGGTCTAAAATGAGTCTCCTGTAGACAGTATATAGATGAGTCCTGTTTTTTTAATCCATTCTGCCAATCTATGTCTTTTAATTGGAGAATTTAACCCACTAACATTTAGTGCTATGACTGTAAAAAGGCAAATTTTCTTCTACCACTTTGCTTTTCTAAATTTTATATGTCATATTTAATTTTTTCTCTTTTTACCTTTATGGATAGTACTAATTTCTACACTCTTCTCCAGCACCCCCCTCTCTTATCCTATCTGCTGGTAGTGCTCCCTTTAGTATTTCTTGCAGAACCAGTCTCTTGGTCACAAATTCTCTCAGTGATTGTCTGAAAATGGTTTAATCTCCCCCTCATTTTTGAAGGACAATATTGCTGGTTATAGTATTCTTGGTTATTAGTTTTTCTTTTAGAATCTTAAACATATTGTACACTGCCTTCTTGCCTCCATGGTTTTTGCTGAGAAATAAACAATAATCTTATTGGACTTCACTTATATGTGATGGATTGCTTTAATCTGGCTGCTTTCAAAATTCTCACGTTCTCTTTGACATGTGACAGTTTGATTAGCACATGTCTATTTGGATCTGTTCTGTTTGGTGTACACGCCCCTTCTTGGATCTGTAATTTTATGTCTTTCATAAGAGGTGGGAAATTTTCAGTGATTATTTCCTCCTTTAGCCTTTCTCCTCCTTTTCCTTTCTCTTCTCCTTCTGGGACACCCACTAAATGTATATTCATGTGCTTCATGCTGTCATTCAATTCCCTGAGAATATGCTCATATTTTTCCATTCTTTTTCTTTTATTTTCTTTTGTATGTTGCATTTCAGATCTCCAGTCTTCTCATGCACTAATGCTTTTTTTTTCCTGTCTCTTCAAATCAATGGTTGTAAATTTCCATTGTTGTTGTCATCTCTCCTACTGTGCCTTTCATTTCTATAAGTTCTGTGGTTGTTTTTTCCAAACTTTTGATTTCTTCTTTTTGTCCACTCAATGTCTTCTTTATATCCTCCTTCAATTTGTTGATTTGATTTTTGATGAGATTTTCCATGTCTGTTCAAACATCCTGAATTAGTTGTTTCAATTCTTGTATGCCATTTGAATTGTTGTTTAGTTACTTTGACTGGGTCATATCTTCAATTTTCCTAGTATGACTTGTTATTTTTTGTTGCTGTCTAAGCATTTGATTTCCTTAGTTTATTCTGGACATTGTTTTCACTCTTCTACCTAAGATTTTCTTGCTGGATGCCTTTGTTCTCTATCTGTTCTTTCACACTCAGTTCAACTTATTCTAGCCCTCTAATATAGGTTCTGTTTAATTGATCAGAATTTTTCAGTTCTTGCTTTTGTGTTTCTTGTCCTGTCTGTATGGAGCCTTTTTTGTTGTTGTTGAGGAGGGTCTCCTCAGGTATTATAGATACCAGTCAGATTTTCCCAGATTGGACTGACCTCTTCTCAGGAAGAAAGGGTTGTCTGCATCAGTTTGCCCTGAGGGTGAGACCCAGAAGATTGCTAGACTTTTCTATGAAGCCTGTAGATTCTGTGAATTTCCTATCCTACCCAGTATGTGGCATTTGTCTTCCTGTGGCTTCCCACCAGTGTAAAGTACTGTGGTGAATATAACTTCAGCAGACTCTACCCTGGCAGGGGGTGTGGTTGAGACAGAGGAGAGGTTGTAGGTTGGCATCAATTGCTTTAGTTTTCCTGTCCTTGGGGACTGAATTCCTTGAGGGAGTGATTCCACTTGAGCTGGGCTCCACATTTCTCTTGGGAAGTATACAGCCTTTTGGGATTGAATTCCTTTCACCTGATTAGTTACTTTATCCCTCAGACAAGCTTAATTCTGCCCATGCCTTGGGCAGGCATTGCTGGAGATTGAGAAGCTTGTCGCTGTATTTAGCAGGCTGTTAAGTAGTAGAGACAAAGAAAAAAAAAAGCAGGACCCCTGCTCCTTGGGTTTTGTCAATCAAGTGCTTAAATTGGCACCTGGCTCTATGTGCCCCCCATTATTTTGGATCCAACCCTTTTCATGCATTTTATGCTGACTTAAAAAGCCTTTTTTTTTTTTTCCCATCAGCCCTGACCCCTCTCTTCTGGGGCAAAAACTCCTAGTAGCTTTATCTCTTATTCCAGGTTTATCTGAGCTGGGGGCTTATTTTAAGTAGTCAAAGTTTGTTAATTAATTCTGCAATTGGAGTTTGGCTGAGGTAAAACTTTGCTGCTAGTAAAGTCTGTCTCTTTTCCCCTAGGGGAATCAGGCTGCCTTGCCTGTGGGAGAGGTGTGCTGGTCTCTTCAACTTGAGGGATTTACAGTTCTGTGTGTGATCTCAACTGGTTCAGTTTGTCCAGACTAGTGTATGCTGTGTTCCTGGTCACTGATATGGCCCTAGCAGTTGTTCTGCACACTTCCTTGCTATTTACTAGCCGCTTTGGAGAATGAGCTAAATTCCACCTGTTTCTGACTTTGTATTGCACTTGTATTGTTACTGAAGTGCTTTAAGGCTGTCTGTTATTGAATGAATGCATTTTATATATGGGAAAAACATGTCTATTTTAGGGTCCAGAGGGTGGTATGTGCTGGTTTGAAAGGATTATGTACCCTACAAAAGCCATGTTTTAATCCTAACCCATTTTGTAGAGGAAGCCATTTCCTTTAATCCCTATCCAGCACTGTAGCTTGGAAACTTGATTGGATTATCTCCAGGAAGTTGTGACTCACCCAATTGTGGGTATTAACATTAGATTAGAGGGAGATATGACTCCACCCATTTCAGGTGGATCTTGATTAGTTTACTGGAATCCTTTAAAAGAGGAAGCATTTTGGGCAGAGTTATGAGAAACACAAGGGCCCACATAGCCAGAGACCTTTGGAGATGAAGAAGGAAAATGCCTCTGGAGGAACTTCATGAAGCAAAAATTCTGGAGAGAAAGCTAGCAGACATCAATGTGTTCGCCATGGGCTTTTCTAGTTAGAGAGAAGACCTGAACTTCATTGGCCTTTCTTGAGTGAAGATAATCTCTTATTGGTGCCTCAATTTGGATATTTTTATAGACTTACTTTAATTGGGTCATTTTCACAACCTTAGAACTGTAAATTTGTAACATAATAAATTCCCCTTTTTAAAAGCTGTTTCATTTCTGGTATATCACATTCGGGCAACCTGCAAACTAGAACAGAATCCCATGCCTTTATTAGGCTATTTTTGTTTTTAATATTTCTTGTATCTTTCTGCTTCACAGTCTGGCTGATTTCAAGTTCTTTTCTTCAAGTCCACTGATTCTTTCTTCTGTCAGTTCAATCTGCTGTGAACATCCTCCTTTAAATTTTCTTTTTGGTTATTGTGGTCTTCATCTTTTGTAGTTCTAGGTTCCTTTTTATGTTTTCTATTTCTTAGACTCTCATATTGTTCATTCATATTTTCCTGATATCCTTAAGTTCTGTTGCTTTACTTTCCTTCATCTGCTTCAGAATTTTTAAGATCATTTACTAAAAGCTTTGTTCAGTATGTTCACATTCTTGCCTTCTTGCTGATGTTTTTTGTGTTTTTATTCTCTTCCATTAGATAAGACATCATTTCCTGTTTCTTTGTCTTGCATTCTTCTATTGCAGTCTGTAAGTTTTAATGTTTCAAAATGTTAACTCTGGGATGTGTTCACTGAAATGTCTTTTATCTGTTATTTTAACCAGTTGGTGATAATGCAGAGATTTTCTTGAGATTCTGCTCTCTTACCCAGAGGGTTTTCCTGAGGTTAAATGAAGTGTTCAGTGCTTTCCCTCTCTTTCTGGTCTCTGTTTGCCTTGCACTTTTGCTTGTTAGCTGTTTTGGATTTACCCCATTTACAGGAGTTTGATTGTCCTTTCTGTTTCCCAGGAGACAGACCTCCCTCTTCCACGTATTGATGACAGCAGGATTTTGTCCTAGACTGTCTACTTCTTTTGTTTTATACATTTCTTTCATTGGCTCATGCTACTTTTACCTTGAAGGAAAATTCTGGAAAGAGATCAAGCTGGTGAGGACTTCCTAAAGTCAGGCTTTCCCCATGAAAACAGGGTCAGGGGCTCATGAAAGGGTTGTAGACTGGTTCCAATGTGCCCTGGGGAGGGTTCAAGGAGAGGCTCCAAAAGCTCCTCCAATGGTTTCCCAAAGCTGGCCTTTCCTTGCCTGTTCAACAAATGCAGCTCTTATTTAACTGTCCCCAGCAGTCCTGAGAAATTGCTGCACCTCTAAATCTCTACATCCTCTACTCTTGTCCAGGGAGGTTTGGAACAATGGCTGCTGCTGCCTTTTTTGGGGTTGGGGTTGAAACAATGGCTGCCATTGCTTTTGTCCAGAGTGAGTTACAGCAATATATACCCTCAGAGCTAAGACTCTGAGTGATCCTAATTCACTAGTCAAAAGCCATGATCAGTGATTAGCCAAGCCCACTTCTGTTCTTGTGAAAAAGGAGTTTTATGCCCCTTTCTGTTGCTAGCAGTTACCTATATACTGGACCCCACAGTAGCCTGCCTTAAGAGTGGAGATGATCAGTGGTAGCCACTAATGGAGAAGTAATTTCCAGTTCCTTACCAGAATTTATCAACTTCTTCCTTCCACACTTCCCTGAAGGCTATACAGTGTCCTTCTGGAGTTTCAAAATCATTGTTGCAGTGAGTTCTTGCCTGTTTAATACTTGTATTAGTAGGAAGAATTTCCTGGAGCTCCCTACTCCACCATCTTCCCTGGAAGTCCCATAACTATCTTTTAAAGTTTCTTTTTAGTTTTGAGAATCTGTTTGTCCCTCATTAGACATTATATTTGAATTAATTAAGTTGAATTTTAAATTTGAGTCTAGATGAAGGTCAGGTATGACGTATTGGAAAGCAGAGACTGAAGATGGCTTATTACTCACAGACCCCAGATAGAGATTGGTGCTGGGGTAACCAGAAAACATGATGTTTCTGTAGCTCAACCAGTGGGTGGGTGAGGAGCACATAAGGAGAGCAAAAGGGACCCATGGACTTATGCTTTATTGTGGCTCATGGGTGGGTGAAGGTTAGTAGATTTCCCATAAACATATGTGAAAAAGGAAAGGAATTGTGGACTCAGGGCTGGGGGGGGGATGGTTAGCTTATCATTTGGGACCAGCTGTTGGTTTGGGGTGAGGTGTGTGGGTGGTGTGGGTGGCAACTGCAGATTTGAGTTTGAGCTCTGGGGAAGTCTATGCTGCAGGTTCTATAGCCACTTATTAACTAGACCAAAGGTCCATGTTAAGGCAAGTGATTTAGCCAAAATAATATGGATACTGATGCAGCAACAGATTTTTTTGATAGTCATAAAATATTGGAACACAGAAGAGATATAAAACTGCATGTGGACTTTGATAAGCCACAAAAAAATATATATTACCTTGCATTTGACACTCCATTATTACCACAGAGACTAAAATAAATTCTGAAATATTATTAGGGCAATTTTTGGGTCAAGTTACCCAATATAACACAGGCAGTAAGGGCAGAGCAGACAATCTCATTCCATTGCTTGTGTCCAACCATTCTGTTACATTCTCTTTAAAATCTCATGTCCAAACCACTTTTGTGTTTCCCTGGAACACCAATACTGGCTTCCTGCCTGTGACATTTATATAGGGAAAGCCTTTCGCTTAATATTATTCCTAGATTTATGGTGTTCTCTACTGTGTGAGAATCAATTAAAGGCACTTTCCTGGTTTTCACTGTAGAAATCAAATGAGTCAAGCTCTGTCAGTCTACTTCCAACATTCTTCATGACTATTTAAAACGGATCTGATCTGTGCTTCGTTGTGTGTCTTACAAAGAAGTTATTTATTCAATTGATCCAACTCAAGATTCAAGAATTTGAATCTAAAACAAGTGCTTCAAAGAAGCAGATAGAATTGGGAATGCAATTTGTTCAGGATGCCTATTTCATTAATCAGAGACATGTGCCTCAATCATCACTCTATGTGTGTGGGAAGGCGAGGCATCTCAATCTGCCTGAGGTAGTGTCACGCCTAAGGCAATAGAATATATTTTCCTCAAAACAAAGGGGACTCTGCATTTACTAAAATGGGAGATAGGCACTTAAGTGTGCTTCTGGAATTCTGTGCCATAAAACATTGTAGAAGTCTATTAGTCCAGTGATATTTAAAGACCTATAAACTTCTAGTTATGTATAGCATTGCAATGTGATATATATTAAACGGAGCACACTACAAAATATAACCCCAAGACATTGTCCCTGCCCTGATGTTCACAGGAATAGGAAGTCATAATGATCCAAGGTAATTGTCACTTAAATTTACAACAGACTTGAATTAATTCCTTGTTGCACCTCCAGCAATCCTCCTAGCTGAATATATTACCCCAAATTCACTATCCTATTTATTAGAATTAGGCTGAAGTTTCTGTTGCCAAACAATTTGTCTATGTTTGTGACTTTAATTACTAACCCTTTCTTTTGTTTAGGTTCTCTACAATCCATTCTCCACATAGTTTCACTAAAGTAATGTTTGTTAGCTCATGTCATTCCTATGCTTAACCTGGCAATGACTTCCATGACATTTTCTAAAATCAACTTCTTTCCCAGGATCTAAAAGGACTGAATTTATGTACTAATATTCACTTCAGATTCTAATATGCAATCATTTTGGTATTCATCAAACATATTAAGCTTATTACCATCTCTGGTCCTTTTTTACTTAGTTTTCCTTCTGCTTAGAATTATATTTTCCCTGACCTTCCTTTGGCTGTGTTGCTCTGCAAATGTCAACGCTTGAAAGAGTACCTTGTCACCCTTTCTAAAATACATCCCATTCCATCACTCTCTCTCCTATCACTTTGCTTTGTTTGCATCACTTAACTCTTTCTTAAGCTATATTTGTTTATTTATATGTTTTATAGCTCTCGCATTGGAACTTAAGCTTTATTTACTGGGGAATATGTTATTCTTGTTCACTAAGAAGTCTCCTGCATGTATAAGTGAGCCCGGGGTAGGATATTTGTCAAATAAATAAAGAGTATTTTGTAAAAGATTGAGATGAAGACTAATAAACAGCTCACGTTGATGGGGTTATGGATATACTACCAAGTAAGACCAAAGTATAGTGAAAAGCCAAGGCAGTGGGAAAGATAATGACCACCTAAGTTAGTCTTCCAAGCACATTTTTGATGGTGTGTTCTCAATTTGAGTGATGGAGCACCTTATAATGGAAACAATATTTGATGTACTTGTAGTTATGCAGCCTCTGCCAGTTTGTTAACGCTGCTTATCCCCACTCTACTTCAGATGCATCTCAGGCCATTCCTAGCCTGGTTAGAAAGGAAATGTAGCCTGGAATTTTATGCGAGCCAGGTAGAGTGAGATGCAGAGCTCAGTTAGCTTGGCTCCTTTGCCAGGTTTCACAGTCAAATCAGTTCATACTTCCTGCCTCCTGTGAGTCCTTTTAGGAATTACACCTGCAGTGAAGTATGACCCCAAGGAAGTTCATAAGTAAGCAAATAGGTTTCAGACAAGAGATGTGGAAACAAAATAGAGGGGGTGTTAACTGAGTAATTAAATGAAGTAGTCAGAGAAAGATGGCATTTGAACTTGAGATGAATAAATGAATAAAATTTCACCAAGCAAAAGTAAAAGTAGGCATTCCAATCTTATGCTGTAGAATATAGTAGAGGACTATAGATAGGGAAATGTCTATTATGAATCATAAGAAGTTTGGCCTCATTAAATTTTATGGATTTGGGGGAGAAGTCAAGAGATGATAGAAGTTGAGAAAGGAAACATAATGAGAACCCAGATAATGAAGGATTTTGAAGACTGAGGAGTTTCAAATTCATTCTATATGTAACAAGAAACTAATTATATCCTTTGTTGTGAAGAACTTCAAAATCAATTTTGTCTCAAAATGTTAATTTTTTAAATATTATTCATTCAATAAATACATATTTAGGACATGCCTTCTATTTACTAGATACTATGAAAATAAAGAAAAATGAGACCATCCCTAATACCAAAGACCATATAATAAAATACTACATTTTAAATTATGTAGTAGACCAATATATAGGTTGAAGTGGGAATATTCAGGATGTAATGCTTAATAAAACAAACCAGAATCTATAATTATGGCACATTAAATATGGTTGCCAATTTTTTGCTACTATTCCCAATTAGGCAATAGAGTCTGATATCTCTCCACTGGAATAGGCAATGATAGTAGTGATTTACTTAATTAATAGAGTAAGGCAGGAATGATCTCCTGGATCTTTGGAGCCTAAGTTATTTCATAGCTTCTTTTTGGGCCTCTTGGGGCACTAGCTCTCGGAGCTATGGACTGCAGGTAGGAAGTTAGGCCACTCTGAGGCCACCATGCTGGAGGGAATAAAGCATATAAAGAGGCACTGAGACTATAGCTAAGTGGTCCCTATTTGTTCTAGTCACCAGCCATTAGAGCTGATCCCATTAAGCTATGAGATATTGTGGAGTATAGATGAGTAGTTGGTTTCCAGCCTACCCAAGTTGCAAATTTGTGAGCTATTTTAAGTTATATAAATATCAGAAGAGCAGAAAAAGAGACACATTCAATTGCCCAAAAGTAGGTAGGATTGAGAATAGAATGTAGAGTGGGTTCAAGTATTAGAAGGAAAGAAAAGATCTCATGGCAATGGCTACAACAGGCACTAATCATGTCATATAGGATAAGTTAGTCCAATTTAAGGACGAGGATGGGGAAAACACTTATAGAAATCTGGAAAAATTGCCACCATAAAATAACTAAGTTATTATAGTAGAGAAAAAAATCCAGAAGTAGCTTGAGCTATGTCTGTAATCCTAAAGTAGAATAGTAGAATTTTAATTAGAACAATAGCTACAATAGACTCATCTTTATTTCAACACAAGTGGTTGAAAGTGAAAGTTAGAAAAAGTATTCTATACACCCATAACTAGAAAAGAGCTGGGCAAGCTATACTACCTCAGGACAAAGTGACTTTAAATGCAAAACTGATACAGGAGACAAAGAAGGATGCTATATATTAATAAAAAGGGCAATCCACCAAAAAGAAATAAAAACCACTAATATTTAGGCACCTAGACAGAGTGCCCCAAAATACATGAGGCAAACACGAGCAAAACTGAAGGGAGAAAAACAGTATTAATCTATGTATCAATTTTACAAACTACTACTGTAGACCACTGTAAAGTTTATAAACAACACTAGATGATAGATGGCATACATCAATTAATAAATAATGCATAATTCATATTATATCTAAGAGTTTAGAATTATAAGTTGGCTTTTAAAATATAGACATTGGTCTCAGGAGTTTACGACTGTAATCAACTTTTTTATTTTTTACAAGTATAGCATAAGCACACAGGCATAATTATGACCTAGAATAAAATTAGGCACTCGGCTAAAATTAACTACTTCTGGCTCCTTTTATTTATACATTTTTGGTAGTTAGGGCATTCGAGATAGTCATCAGCACTGTGAGTATAGACATATGCTCAAGCAAAATCAATATTATCTTATTTGGAAATAGAACATCTGTTATGCTATGCAGTTTATACTTCTCAAGAATAAATCTCCATGACTGTTTACAGCTTTGAAATACTCTATATATTTCTCCTTTCCTTTTATCTTGTGTTTGTGTTTTCATCCTGTAAAGCTGATCTTTGAAGTTTCAAGGTCTTGTTAAGTTTACTGGTATATGAGATCAAACATGATTCAAACCAGTGAAGTTTTATATGATCAAAAAAAGACCATCAGTCATTTATTTCTACGATGATAACTTTTAATAGTATTTTTGTGACAGGGTTTTTCCAGACATGAAATTTAAATGATTATTTTTAGTATATTTTAGAATGAATTTTAATATGGACTAAAACCTACTTTCCTAGCAGTAAGTCAAATGAGCCATCTTTAATTCACCTGGCATCTGGAAAAATGCAAATGATACTGTCCTTCTGCATTTTTAATGTAGTTATGAATGGTTTCCCTATAACTTAACAAATGTGAAACTTAGAAAGGGAAATGACTTGTATTTTTACTAAAGAAAGGAATCAATTTGAAAGTGGGATGCCTTGCACATATGGAGATGATTGTATTGACCCAGCATCAGTTGGCCATGTGTCTTTAGTTGTCTTCTAATAATGGATTTGAACTGACTTATCCACACCCTTTCATCCAATTCTCACTGTGAAGAAGAGCATACACGTGCAAGAGGCTGGAATAAATACACCCCACAGAGACAGAACAAAGAGAAGTGAACACATGTCCCATAATTGCACAGGGCTACTTGTATTTTTATCTGTCTTTAAGTGCATTTTTCATTGATTCTGTTAATTGAATTTTGCATGGAGAAAATCTGTTAGTTATATTTTTATGACATTTTAAAATGTTCATTAAAAGAAAGACATAGGGCTTCTTTAAAAATTAATAATTCACATAATATTAAATTTAATAAAAAGGCATACCTGAGGTAAAGAAGAATCTGTGTGAGTGTAGATGTTTTTTTGGAATATAAAATAGGAGCCCGCAGAAGTCTTCAGTCTTGGAAAGAAGCCTGACTGGATGGGTTCTATGTGCAGAGACATTTTAGTTCTTCTGGAGTCAAGCAAGGAAAAGGGCAGGGTGCCAAGTCTGAGGTGTGGAAGACACGTCAGCCCTATGTATTTCACATAGCATTCTTGAAACTTTCAGATAACCTGGCATATGAACTTTTGGTTGAGTAGAAATTTACTTATATTTAAAATGTCTATTTTTGACTTGTTTACAAAATTAACATATTTACCCGAGGAATTTTTTAAAATTATTTTTATGTTTCTCTTTCCTTGGAAATGCAGAAAGAGAGCAGAAATCAAGACGATTTATGTATATGTAGTGGTTCTAGAGGATAAATAGCAAACTTGCCCTGGTGACTTAGCGCTCCCAGTTCCGACCACAGAAGGGTTGCAGTCTGAGTGCCACTATAATTTTTCTACACTGATGGAGATAAAGCAGATGTGCTAATAACTCACTTCCATATGTCACCTAATAAGTGAGCTGTAGGGGCAAATAATCCACTGGACATCACTCTTCAGATGTCTCTGTGGGTGACATAGACCAGTGAAGGACAAGGTGCTTCTTTTATGTCCCTCTCTCTGATGGCAGGAATTGGAGGGAAAAAAAATGTAGCTAAGCCCTGGCACTTTTGTTACTGTTTATACATATCTTTGAAACATAGCAATTATGAAGAAATAAGTAAAACGTCAAACATACTGCCATGACCCGGACACATGTTCTATCATATTTTGAAATATTTGTCTGCTAGTAGTTTTTCCTATGTATATTTTAAGTAGTTGAGATCATCCTTTATTAAATCTATTTGTTAATACCATGTACATTCTCTGAGTTATATGAATTTTTCATTTTCAGTGGCTACATGATATACCTTTATATGAATATTATTGATTCATTGTAAAGTTTATTTTGAGCGATTTAAGTTTTCACTTTCTCCTTAGTATTGGTAAGTTTTTGATAAACATTTATAAAGAAAGTTTTTTGCATATACATAAATTCATATACAACAAATACATATATGCACACACAACCTACACATAGATGTGGTCAAATACAGAGACATCAATATATGCATATACATACACAGACGCACAAATATCTATCTATATTGCATCTCTGTATGTATGTATGTATGTATGTATGTATGTATGTATGTATGTATGTATCTATCTATCTATCTATCTATCTATCTATCTATCTATCTATCTATCTATCTATCTATCGATCTAATCTATCTATTTGTCTACCATCTGTCATATAGATAGATTCCTGCAAGATGGTTTACTTGGGTCAAAATGCATAAAAAAATGCTTAAACTTGTAATTAAAGGTTGCAAAGTTGCTTTCCAAAAATGATGGTTTGATTTCAACTGCCTGCCCCTGCTCCCACTCAGCAGTGTATGAAAATGCCTATCTCTCCATACCCAGGGATACAGCTAGTTAAAAGTTTGATGCCTGAAGCAGTAGAAACTGGGCTGATGCACTAATGTTCACACATTCTGCTGAATAGCCAGAAGGCTGAGATATTTTGGCAGAAAAGAAGCCTGGCCACTTCCAAATACCTGGAGCCCAGGCAGCTTGGATCCTTCTAAAACCTGAAGCTTCTGCTTCTTATGGGACCAGAGGTACATGGTCCAAGCCAGGAATTGAGTCACGCAATCTGGAAACATCAGTTTGCATGTGACACAATGAAGCAATGTGCGACCTCAGAATAAGTCATGTATGGACTGTTTCCATTGTAATGATGCATTATTAATTACTTTGCCTAAATGGCTTTTTGTATAAAAGGATCACAATTCTGTACACCAGCTAAAGAAGGACTATTTAAAAAAAAGCCGCTTATGGGATGACTTCTGCTTTTAGCCAATAGTAATATCATCTTTATCTAGAAAGCCTATTATTTATGTAATTATTTAAATACTTTCCCATTATTTTACATAAAAGTGAATGAGAAACAGATATGAAAGCTGTGATATTAGTATTAAGAACAGCTGAACTTACAATATTAATTGACTAAAGGTAGAGAGGGACATGAATTAGGTTGAACCATATGAAATTGCTTTGACTACAAAAACAGTAGTTTCATATGATTTTAAAGTTATTATTAGGTGAATATTTACTTATGTTGAGATCAACACTGGACTAAGATGGGTTTTATTCAATTGGAACGAAAAGTAACAAAATTAAGTACATCTATGAAAACATTATTTACAATTTGTTTCATGTAAATCTATTGGTTGTTTTCCTGCCACTGTATCACACAGCTTCTCAGAAATGTTCTGCGTGGAAGGACAGGGCGGCTTGTACATGAGAATGTTTGCAGTTGGTGCAGCATCCAAGTGTGCTCAGGGCTCTGTTTCTTTAAAATCTTGTTGTTGTTGTATTACCTCCTGTGGTTTATTAACTGTATGTTCATTTTATTTTAATTAACAATTTATGGAAAACTTAAGCTTTGGATTGTGGGGCTCATTCCTTGCATCACAAATACACAAAATTAAGACACATTTTACTATTTGGACTTTGTTACAAATTAAGCCTCTACCAATATCTGAAGGGCATATGATTCTTGGTAGAGCTCAGCTCTGAGAGGGTGCCTGAAAGATTCTATTCATGACTTTGGAAAATCAGTTACTAAATTTGGACTATAATTTCAAAACTAATTTTCAAAGTAGTAAATTAATATACTCTGATTTTCTTTCCGTTATTGCCATATCTAAGCAAGGATTGTGAAAGGAATTTATATATTCATCATTGCAAATTTGAGTTAATTCTGATGAAGTTACAAAATAATTATTTTTCTCTTCTAACAATAAAGTAAATAACAATAAAGTAAATTTAAATAGTGAAGCAGACTATTATAGTGTTTTTAAATAAAACTTGTATATATATATTACTCTGTTTTGTCAGAAGGTATACAAAGTATTAATAGTAATTAATAAGACAATTAAAAAGTAATAGTAAATTTAATTAAAATTATTCTTGTTGTGTGCATTTAAATTCTTAAAGTTTATGAAATGATTCAAATTTTGATGTTAGCTTACTAATTTAAATATTCTTAGATTTAGGCAAAATAATCCATTCAACAACACCATAAAATATATGTTGAGTACATTCCATATGCCAAATTCTATGCTGGCTACCAGTGACTACAATATGATAACATTTTACACAATTACTAATGACGTCTACAAAAATTTACATCAGTTTTCAGAGGCCAGAAGAAAGATACAACAGTTATTGGAGTCATAACTTAGGGTGCATAAGATTAAAAAAAAAATAAGCAACTTTTCCTGGTACTAAGTTTAGGTAGATTGATAATTACTCCTGACTCTTCACCCTTTCCCATGTCCACACCTTTTCCCATGTCACTTTGTAGAGCCTTCCCACTGTGGGCTGGGAATTCTTCACGATTCTTTCCCTCTGGGCTCAGCCCTGTAATTCACTTGGGCCAGTCGCATGTTAACATAGATGATGCAAGCAGAGTCTGCAAACACACTCCTTGTATGAGTACGCATACAGATGGCTTGCTCCATCTTGCACATCTGCCATTGCCTTGAGAAGGGCGTGCTGGTGTTATCCCCTTATTCTCAGTAGGAGATTTTGGGAGACCCCCCCACCAAGTGCATGAGTAAGAAAGACCCTTGCCTAGATTATCTATCCCTCGCTTTGTGATTTATTAGCTATATCAATAACTGTTGCTTTAAATTACTGAAATTTGGTGTGGTTTTTGCTCAGCAACAGCTAACTGATAAAAAAAGTTCTGAGAGAAATTTCTCATAAGATAAGAAGGAAGGACAAGAGTTTACACAATACTTTTTGTATACTAACATATTCTCTCCTCCAAAGCAATCAGTGCAGAAGGCAAAGGAGCAGGTGTAATACCCAGTTTTTCAAATTTACCTTAGTTCCAGAGAAAGTACTGGCATGACATATATTTAGTAATAAACGTTTAATTAAAGTATGACTCTCAAATATCAATTTTACCTCCATTTTTTCTCCCTCCAAACTCCTTGTCATACTTTAATCATACTAATAATTCTCAATTTTAGAACTATTAATAACCATAAGTTTTACCTTTTCAGTTTCCTGCTAAATTTTTCAATTTGCTCTCTGGATAAAGTCCAGGACCCTTAACATTGGGTACAAGGTCTTACATAATCCTTTATCCCGGCTTACCTTTCTACCTTATTTTATGTGGCCCTTCTTCCTCCCTTCCATGATGTCAGCTTCTCTCTACCTGGCTGTTGTCTTTCTGATCTCTGTGTCTTCACAGACACTGTCCCCCTGCTAAGCACTCCTTCCCTTCATTCCTTGCTAATAACCTTGTTCTTCCATTTCCAGCTTAGCAATCAGTTCCTCCTGCAGATCTTCGCTGCCCTCCTGACTTAAGCTGGTGCACCTTCCGTGTTCACTTGCTGTCAGTTATCATTCCACAGGCATTTGTCAGTCTGCTCCCTTCTCCTCAGACCAAATGCTCTGAAAATTCACTGTTGCATTCTTTGGCACTTGCATAGGGCCTGTCAATTTGCATGCACTGTGGGTGGTTGATAAATGAGTAATTTCATTCCAGTTATTCCAGTCTTTCTAGAGTAAGGCTATTAAAGACCCCAAGCTTTCAGCCACTTTGATCATTCGATCGTACTTATAAATAAAAGAGTAAGACCAATAAGAGTTAGACCTTATGTTTCATAGTCTATATATTTCCTATAATATAGATTTTCTTATGCAACCATGGGACAATGATTCATAGAATCAGTTAAACAATTTTACATTGCTTTTTATTCCTGGTTGAATTAATCACATTATTAGTGTGTCATATAAACTGAGTGCTGTTTTGGGTTCTGGCTATTTTAAAGAACATCTTTATCTTCGAAGATTGTCTCCATCGTCACTGAGACTTTTCCTGGAGGAAGTACATTGGTCATTGATTTGTTGAAAGTGAAATAAAATAATTCTCAGCACTTTCTTTAAGTTGCTTTTATGTTCATGTTTGTATATCACATTGTTCTTATATCATGCAATGAATATTGCAATAAAGCCAAACACCAGACATTTGCATCTAGTGTTTATTTTACATTAATTGAGTTTGAGAAAACCTTACTGAAAAGTCACTTCTTGGTGTTTGTTAGACATAAATGTCTGATTGGTTGAAAGAAGTCTTCTTATAAAGAACTCCTTGAAGAACTAATATTTTTATTAAAATACTTAATGAGGTAGTGCTTCTCCCAAAAGCCTGGTGACAAGGAATGGAAAGAGTGTGGTTTTTTATTTTTTTCTGAGAAAAAGGACTTGTATTAATTCTGGCCCATCATGTTGCTTGAGTAAGTTATTGCTGAATAAAGGAGAGGTGTAAAACATGCGTGATCTGAATGATTGGCGTTTGTTAATACAACACTGAACCCTTTCATTTCATTGATATGACATGGGCATATAACTCAGACATAAATGATCGCAAAGGCTAATTTTTGAGGAGCAAAATAGCATTGCATATCCCATTTGCTTTGGCGCATCGGCTACAGAGCCAGATGCTAAGAACAGATGTCAATGAGCCATTTTTCATTTGGCATAGTTTATAGTAATGAACTCTCCATTTATCACCTCAGATGGGAACAGTTAATTTGACAGTGAGTGTTTTTGGTTATTAGCCAATTTCAACATGAGTCCTTGATTTTTGAAATCTGATGTACAGAGATGTGATAAAGGACAATGGAAGCACTGTTAACCAGATTTCTGTGCCTTGGAGTTTACCAACATACATAATCAAAGGGAAATGAATGTCCTCTTACAGTGAATGAGCATAAATCCAGTGCTGGCAAAGAAATAATGTAAATGTTATGACTGAAATGCAGGGTGGTTAATCCAATTGTAAATTCCAAATAGCCAAAAGTTAGACCCTTGTACTTAGGCATGGTATAGTAAGTTTTGCTTATTTCATATGTTTGGTATAATAACAATGTTAAAAATATTTCTGGAAATGTTTGCAATAAATATATTTTTAGAGTTTCAAAATTTTGCCCTTCTCTGGGAAACTTTTCATATGTAGAAAACACCATATTTCAAATTGCCTATTAGGTATATTGATGAAATAAATGTTTAAAATTCAGCTGTTTATTGTGCCAGGAAACTTAAGTAACACATAAAATAGCAGATTTATACTATTTTAAAAATGTATGTGGACAATGTTTAGGAGATTAAAAACATTTTAGCGGGAATTATATCATTAAGTTTTCACCCAAACTTTGTGAAATTATTTTTATTTTAATACTTCCAATGTTAGTAAACGATGGATGAGAAATTTAAACTTACTTTTTTCTACTTTCTGTTTTACTGCTTTTTTCACCAATTCCACTCCCTCTCCTTCAATCCAGAACTCAAAAATGATAGTTACTGCAATCCAGAGGCTAAAAAATGCATCAGGGTGATCTGATCACATAGTGAACAATTTAAGCCCTTTTCAGATCTTTATATAAATTAATGACTTTGAGATGTGCAGTGAAAGCTTCCTTAACCAACTGCTGGATTAACCGAAGCTTTCCATTTTCTCTCTAGACCTACTTATTAGAGCCTAGAGCACACTGAAGAGTCTTCTTGCTGCACCTATCAATTCAACTGTATGCTTATGGGTCAGTAGTTTATTTACAAAACTGCTTGTGCCAGTTTTACCTGTTGTATTAATGAAATGTTCCTGAATATTAGATAAGTCAGTAATAGATTAAAGCAAGCATAAAAAGAATTAATTCTGTGAAAACTAAATGGAATGGTTTTGAGAGATAGGCACAGGTGAGCCTCATGTAATGCTTACCTGAAAATATAAAGGATTATTGGGAGAGGGAGGTTTAAAAAAGCTGGGAGACTTCTGCATTCAAATTGCCTTGTAGCTCTTTTTTTTAATAAGTCCTAGCTTCTCTTTAAGGAAAAGAAGATGGAACATTTTCGGTGCAGTTGATGTAAGAAGAATGGTGAGAAACTACAATTAGTGCATTTATTCTTCAAGAAAAGTTCTTGCTCCTATGATGAAGGATGAGTGATGATTTCTATGTTTTAAGTTCAACTTAAATATTTAAGTTATGAATATATCACTTTTTATGATTTCCAGATTTAACAACTTTTTGCAATGATCTTATTAATGACCAATTTCAAATATGCCTGATATGAGGAATTCTGTGGATTCTGAATACCTCATACGAACTAATTCTCTTTTGTCTGCTTCATTGTCAAAGTCCCAGTGATGGTTGTTAAGAGTCAACGGTTTTATATCCATATTGTGAAATCTGCCAAGTGTGCAGGCTGAGCTGCCTGTGGTAGGCAGAGAAGGCAAACAACTTCTGTGTGATGGGAAGAGATGTATTACTATCTCACAGCAAGTAAGAAATGGTGAGTTTTCAGGAACAAGGCTTAGCACAACAGGTTCAGTGACATCCTAGCTCTGTCAGGGGATTGAGCTTTATTTTTACCACAGGAGTGGAAAGGACAAGAAGTAAGAAGAGTTTTCTAGTGAGTGAATCCATGATCAGATGGTGAAGAGAAGTGGTTGTTTGGATGTGTTTGGTGACAGATGAACGGACTCAAAGTAACTACGCCAGATGGGATTCTAGCTAAATTCATTTGTTTTTTATATCACTGTCACGTTAACAATTTCTATTCAATGCCTTTCAGGCTAAAGAGCTGGAACAGAATTGGTTAGGATAAACAAAAACAATAAAATATTTATATCCCCTCAATGTGAAGCTTAAATACATACACAGAGACACTTTTGTTTTTACAAACTTGGGTTTATATTCTCCTAGAACGCATAATATTCAATTAATAACTAAAACTTCTTTTTTGGTTTTTCCCACACCTGGACATATTTCAGAGAAATATTTATTTTAGCACACAGGTATCAATGACAATTACTGGAGGGCTTAAAAATTCAGACTATTTTGTTAATTTAAATTTGGCTCTCTTAGAACTCTATAATTCTATTTCATGACCCAGATAAATATGATCTTGTAAGGGAAAACATAGAACTTAATATGAAGCATAATACCTATCAGTTCTTAGGTTTTGTTTTTTCATCTGCAGTCATGAAAAACATTCTATTTCCATCCACAATTTAATTTCTTAAGGTTGTCTTAAGAATTTTATCTGCATGAAATTTTCAGTAACTACAAAGCAACTGGAAATTTCTCCAAAGATATTCCGATTAAATTACCAGGAAAAAATCTTGCATGCTTGGAATTTCAGAATGATTCAGACAAGCAGGCAAAATCTTTGTTATCAAATCTGTGCTACAAAGTACAGTTAGACCCCTTACTGACTTTTTTGTGCTTTATTTTCTTTACTTATGGCAGAAAAAAATGAGATTATGTATATATTTATGTGCATTGCTTGTGAGGTCATACTGAGTACTGAAGCAGGCTTTGAAGGGAGGATATATGATTCAGGAAAAATGACTGCTTTGCAAATTTTTTCAGAATTTCCTTAATATTTATTGTCTACTAATTTTATCAAAATGTGTGAGTGTATTTTATATGTAAAGGAAGTCTGCTTTTATAGAGTGGGCTCATTTTTCATGCTGTTAGTTATGATGACCTATGGTGCATCATTTGTTTAAATGGAATCTTGAAATTTTGTTAAAACCACGTAGCCAAGAAAAAATTTGATGAGGAATTGTGTGACTAAAGTACTGAAAATAATTTCTGGTGGCTTTAGTTTTAAATTATCATAGAATTTCAGAGAAATTATCTAGGTTTATTCAACTTAAATTTAACACAGAAATATCTCCTTAGACAATATATAACTTTCCTTCTGCATTATTGTCATTTATAGGAAAGTTGCAGGCACATAAACTCAACTGCCTGCCATTTAAATTGGAAATCTCCCGCCTTCTGTTGTTTTTTTGTTCTATGCTAGCATATTTTAAGGGTTTCAGCAAAGTCGAAAGTGTATGTAAAGCAACAAAAGGATTGAGGAGTATAGAGATCATGTTACATACAATGATAAGAGAATGAAAGCACATTCAATGTTGAAAAAATTGCACTTGAGGTTTTATCTTCAAATGTCTAGTAGGCTGCCATATAAAGTGAAGACTAGTTTTGCTATGAGCCACCCTAATAAGGTGAAGGGAAGTAAGAAGAGAGGGAATGCAGAGGGAAACCTATTTAAGCTTTTAAAAATTGGAATTTGTAAAATTAGAATGATCCAAAAATTGAATTAAAAACTATGTGAGATTGTGATTTATTTTCCTTTGTGGTCTAAGAATATACTTTATATAATCTATGTTCTTTTAAATTTGTTCAGATGTATTTTTTGGCCTAGAATGTGATTTATCTCCATGACTTTTCCATTTCAGCTTGAGAACAATGTGCATTCTGCTACTGCATGGACTGTTTTTTCAATGTCAATTAGATGTTGATCAATAGTGCTGCTCAGATCATCTATGTATTTACTGATTTTCTGCCTACTTGATCTAATTATATAGTGACAGAGGACTAATGTCTCCAACTATAATGTTATTAATTAATTATAATAGTGGAGTTGACTATTTCTCCAATCAGTTTTTGACATATAGTTTGATGATTTTTTGCTAGGTGCATACAGGTTTAGTATTATCATATCTTCTTGAAAAACTGATCACTTTGCTATTATGTCATGTCTGTCTTTATCCTTGAATAATCTTTCTTGATCTGAAGTCAGCTTTATCTGACTTTGTTACTGTGATTTTTTTAATTAGTGTTGACATGGTGTGGACTTCTTCCTCTGTTTACTTTTAACCTTTCAGACCTTTTTAATTTTAGGTGGGTTTCTTGTAGCCAATAGAGTATTGGGTCTTGTTTTCCTTACTCACTCAGATAGGTAATGTTTTCAATTGGTGTACTTACACCACTCACATTTAAGGTGGTTAATAATAGTTGGATTAACATATACCATGCTTACACCCATTTTCTATTTGTTGCATTTGTTCTTTTCCCTCCCCCCATTTCTGTTTTTATTGGTTTAAATGTAAGCATTTTAAATTGATTACATTTTTATCTATGCTCATAGCATATTAATTATATTACTTTTAAAAATTTTAATGGCTGTCCTAGAGTTCACAATATTCATTTTTAACTAATACAAATCATGTTTCAAATAATAAACACTATACTGTGTGCTGGTTTGAAAATATTATGTACCCCAGTAAAGCCATGTTTTAATCCTGATCCAATCTTGTGGCAGCAGCTGTCTCTTTTAATCCTGGTCAATACTGTCAGTTGGAAACTTCTGATTAGATTATCACCACAGAGATGTGACACAATCAATTGTGGGTGTGATCTATGATGAGATAGAGATGTGACTTCACCCGTTCCAGGTGGTTTCTTGGTTAGTTTATTGGAATCCTTTAAAAGAGGAAACATTTAGAGAGTGGTCAGAAATGACAGAGCTGAAAGAAACTTCAGAGCAGAGCTGATAGGTAGAGACAGAGACACGGATGTTTGGAGATGCTTGGAACCCAGCAGACATTGCCATGAGTTGTTAAGCAAGCCAGAACCTGGAGCGAGCAAAAGGAAGCCAAGAGATGAAAGCCAGCCCCAGAGAAGCAAAGTGAGGAACCCCCACAGGGTCAGAGGCTGAAAGCAACAGAGCCCAGGAGCAAGGGGCCAGCAGATGCCAGCTACGTGACTTCCCAGCTGACAGGGGGGTTCCAGACCCATCAACCTTCCTTGAGTTAAGGCACCTTTACCTGGATATCTTAGTTTAGACATTTTTATAGGCTTAGACCTATAAATTTGTCACTTATTAAATTCCCCTTTTAAAAAGCTGTTCCAGGTCTGGTATATCACATTCTGGCAGCTTACTAACTAAAATATACTGTTTGACATGTCATGTAGGCATCTTGGAATATTCCCAATTTCTCTTTCCTGTCCCTTGTGACATTTTATGTATCCCTGTGTTATAATCACCCAATGATTGTTACTATTTTTACTTAGAACAAACATTTTTGATCAATAAACAATAAGAAAAATAAATATTTTGTTTGCCTCCTGTTATTCCTGTTCTGATGTTTTTTTAAATGTAGATCTGAGTTTCTGATCTACATCATTTTTCCTCTGCCTCTAGAACTTCTTTTAACATTTCTCATAAAAAAAAGTCTGCTGGTGATGAATTCTTCATTTTTATTTGTCAGAGAAAGCCTTTATTTCTGTTTTACTATTGTAGGACAATTTTGCTGGATTCAGAATTTTAGATTGGTGGTTTTTCTTTCAACACTTTAAATATTTCATTCCTCTCTCTTCTTGCTTGGATGGCTTCTGATAAGAAGTCTACTATAATTCTTAACCCTATTTTTCTCTATACATAGTGTTGTCCTCTTCCCCCGGGTTTTATTTAAGTTTTTTTTGTTTTGTTTTAGGTTTTGAAGTTTTATTATGATATTCCTAGATGTGAACTCTTGTGTATTTATCCTGTTAGGTGTTCTCTGAGCTTCTTGGATCTATTTGGTGTCTGCCATTAATTTTGGAACATTCACAGCCATTATAACTTGTTTGGTGGTGTCTCAGAGACAGGGTGGAAACCACGCAAAATTTGGTTAAAATGTTGAGACTGATGATGCTATGCATACAACAAGAGAGTGTGCAAAGTTTTATTACTCACAAAATGAAGCTTTCTCTGGAGAGCAGGACAGTTAGTAACAGGTTAAAATGGTTTGAAAAGAGCAGAGAAAAGAGACTAGTTTAGGGTTTTTATAGTACTTATGGGGTGGGACCAAGGTGAAGGGTTCTCATGTGTGGCTTTCCCACCAGCAAAAAAGAAGGGAATACCTGGGTTTTCTAATCAGTTTGCCTAAATATGGAACAGGAGGGAAAATGCGAAAGGTGAGGCTTAAAACCTAACAACAATCATGCATCAGTGGAGTCAGATTCTCTTTATTTCATTTGTTTCAAATATGTCTTCTGTTCATTCTCTGATATTAAATTAAGGACATTTCATACCTTTTGAAATTGTTCCATTTGGATGTTCTGTTCTGTTTTTGGATGTTCAGTTCTGCTTTTCTTTTTTCATCCTTTTTCTTAATTTTTACTGACCTATCTCTAAGTTCACTGGTTATTTTGTTGGCCATGTTAAGTCTACTGAGAAGCAACCAAAAGTATTCTTCATGTCTTTTATGGTATTTTTTATTTATACCATTATTTTATTCTTAGAGTTTCTATTTCTTGGCTTTAATTACCCATATTTTCTTGCATCTCGTCTACTTTTTCCATAAGAGGTCTTAATGTATTAATCCTAGTTATTTCAAATTTCCTGCCTCATAATTCCAGAATTTGTGTTATTATCTGAGTGTGGTCTGATAATTGCTGTCTATTCAGATTGTGCTTTTGCTTGTCTTTTGGTATGTATTGTAATTTTTTGTTGAAAGCTGGACAATGTTATCAACTAATAAGAATAAAGGTACCTAGGCCTTTATAGTGACACATGATTTATGTTAATCAGGCTAGGATTTAGACAATGTTTAATGTTTTCTGTAGCTATATATGTTAGAGGCTTCAAATTTCTCTAGTGCCTTTGCCTCACCTCCCCTATTAACCTTGAGTGTCCCTAAGCACCCTTCTCAGAGTGATTGCTGCTATTGCAGCTGTAATCTACTGTTATTGCACTGGGGACCTGTTGGTGTGGGGATAAATGGGGGATAAAGTAAACATTCTATAATCTTTTGATTATATCTAAGTGCATACTGGGCCTGTGCCTATGAACTGTGAACTTCACAAGTATTTCTTCAGTGGTATAACTGTTTCCCCCTGACCCCTACTCTTTCTATGGCTGCAGAATTTCCATTCTATTTCTTTGAATCACTGACCCCTGTTAACTTGTTTTACTTTTTGCTCCTGGGTGAGACAAGAAGGCTAGAGGTTACTGGAGTTGAAGAATACCCTAAGCACACCTGGAATAACTCAAGTCTTTTCCTCTGATGCATAGGTATTTGTATAAAGAAGACTCTGAATACGTTCTACAATGGTTATTCCTCCCCTACTTCTGCCAGAATGATGAAAGGTCTTTCTTAGATCTTCACTTTGTTTGATTTCTAGAAATAAAATGAAATTAGGGGAACTTCTTTAACCTACAATGCCTAGGAGCTTGTCATTCTCAATCTATTCCATGCTCCACCCCCAGCAGTTCTCCACAACTGCTGTTTAAGTGTCCCACCTGTACAGGGGTCTATTAGCATCCGCTTCACCAAGGTGATTCAGCTGTGCTTCTCTGGAGTCTCCTTTCTCTCCACATTTTGGGGTGGCAGTTTTCCCTACAACCTCAGTTCTCTGATGGGTCCAGGAAAAAGCATTGATTTTTAGTTTGTCCAGTTTTTTCTTGTAAGGATGGGGTATGACTTCCAAGCCCTCTACATATCAGAGCTTAAATCTACCAACTTTTCTTCAAAATAAAAAAAAAATTAAAAAAATTTCAAAAGTTCATACAGCTCAAAAGTAGTATAGGGAGGTGGGGCAGTTGGGTTCAGGTTTCAACTTGGCCAGGTAATTGTGCCCAGTTGTTCTGTTGCTATGGCCTTAAATCATCAGCATGTGAAATTCATCTATGATTCATTGCATCTGAGGTTAGCTAATGAGAGTGCTTCCCGCAATGAGTGAGGCTTAAAGGGAGGAGGTAGAAGAGATAGAACTCAGCCCCGGATGTTTGGAGATGCAGAAAGGAATTGCCCTGGGGAAAGCCATTTGAACCCTGAAGCCAGGAGGGAAGTCCAGCAGACATTGCTGTGTGCCTTCCCATGTGAGAGAGGAACCCAGATGAAAGATACCTAGAAACTGTAAATTTGTAACTAAAAAAAAAAGAACCCCTTTATAAAAGCCAGCCCATTTCTGGTGCACTGTATTTTGACAGCATTAGCAAACTAAAACTGGAAGTCTTCTCCAACTCAGGACATTTGTGTTTGGTTTCTCTTATGCCCTAATTCTTTTCTCTAACTCTTCCCATTCTCAGCTCTCCTCTTCAGAGTTGCAGTCTCTTGTTATCCCATCCATGGAACCACTTTTCCACCTCCTTCCCTGACAGCTTTTGTCTTTCATAGAATCCTCTCATTTTCTTTTAAGCTTTTGGCTTACAGCTGTTGTGATTTGACATTTGTTCATTTAGTGAATGTTTGTCTAGAATCTCAACTTCTCGGTAACAGGGACACTTCAAGAACTAATGCCTCATTTGGTGAATTCCAGATAGTCGGGACTCAAATATTTTGTTGGCTTCTTCAATAAGTGAATAAAAGCATGAATAATAAAGTTTCAAACTCATATCTTTCAACTTTAGAGACAACACTATATCAACATTAACCAACATATAAAAAATAATGCAAATATAAACTAGGACTAATAAATTGATCGTATTCAAATAATCATAAATGTTATTGATTTTTCTTACATAAGAAAGCATTTCTTTCTTTCATGGTAAGCACCTGTACACAAACACTACTGAATGGAAATTGAAATATTTATATGAGAAAACGATTCTCAAATTTTGTATAAAAACATATGTGCCTATAGGTAAATGTAAATATATTTGTGTATACATATATTTGTTTATATATACATTATGCATATGTTCATATAAATATATGAATAATCATGTTTCAAGCTACTCTTATAAACATACCTGAAAATTATTTTTAAAAGTACTCAATGAAAAACAAAGTATTTAATGAAAATACCAAATCTCCACACTTAAAAGTATACAAATAATTATGTCAAAAGCAAGACAATAGTAATGTGAAATCTAAGATCCACAAGGACAATATGTAGTGCTGTGTGGGTGTTGACTCTGTGGTCAGTTTGCATGCGTGTGGAAATTACTTAGCGCCACCATTTAATAGAGACAAACCTTTGGGAAATCACTTAACCACTTACTTTCCTCATCTGTGAAAAAGAGATAAAATTAGACCCTATTACATTAATAATTTAATTAATAAAAAGCGCTGAGAAGAGAGCATGGCTATGGTGGTTCCAAGCTGTATGTATCCCAATAAAATATGTTCTTTAATTTAATTCATTCCTGTAAATAGGAAATTTTGGTGAGGTTACTTGAGTTAAGGTTTGGCCCAGCCTAATCAGGATGGATCTTTTTCCTATTATTGGAGTCATTTCTAAGCAGAATGAAATTCAGAAAGTGAGACAGATGCTATGGAAGGAAGAAGTTGAAACTCAACTGAACCCAGCAGAGACAGAGAAGCCAGTAGACTCTTGCCATGTATCTTGCCAAGTGACAAGCTAAGGACCAAAGGTCACCAGCAGCCAGCCCCAGAATGCCACAGTCTGCAGGAAGAAAGCACCGCTTTGATGATGCTTTGATTTGGAATTTTTCCCAGCCGCAAACTAAGAGCAAATCAATTCCCATTATCTTACCCAACCCATTTCACGATATTTATGTAAGCAGCCTAGGAAACTGAAACAGTGGCACATAGCTAAGTGTTCAATAAGTATTATGTATTATATTATCCACTATATTAAATAAGTATTATGCATTATATTAAATAAGTGGTCTACATTAGTGGTAACATATTCCTACTTATAACTTTATTTCAAGTCTTCAACTTGAATAATCAACAAATAATACCTTGATATTATAAAGTCCTTAGCAGTTTATAGGGCCAACATATTGATGCCTAGCACTATAGTTTTTATTATGATCCTCATAATCCTCTAAGATAGAGAGGGCAGACGTTGCCTTTCTCAGTTTACAGGGACGTGAGTGCCTTGTAAAAGTTCCAAAAGTAGCTGAGCCAGACTTCCAGCATATGCCTCCTAATTGTGAGTGTGACTGCTCCATCCCCTGCACCACACTGTGTCACTGTGTCACAGCCTATTGTAACGATCTCTTAAACACATTCTCTTTGTGGTCTGATTTCCTGTTTTCTTCAAGAAAGTGGGAAAAAGAAAATTGAAAGTTTTCCCTTCCTCCTGTTCATACCACACTCTCCGTCCCAAGCTGAGGATTAATTATACTTCACTTTTTTTCTTAAATGTACCTTGAATGTAGGAACATTTATATAAATGGTGGTAATTATATGGAAAATACAAGTCTAATTGGCATTTCTGATTTCACAATACCTAGGAAAATCAGGAAGAATATTTTGAAAGAAGTGGAGTTATTATATGATTGTCCAAATTCTCATTCCATTTAAAGTTTACAGGTGTATGCTACACAGAATCAGTAAAGAATCCATAAGTATTACATTAGAGTTAGTGCATACCTGTGAGATGTTGTAATTACACTCATATCCTGGCTTATGCAATCTTTCCATAGTTCACGGTATTCTACATTTTACATTTCCTTTTGTTATCAAATACTTTGCTACACATATGGCCATGAATTTATAATTTAGTATTCAATTAATTTAGATAGCCAATTTGGCAAAAGCAGTGATTATTACATGAAACAGGAAATCGGTTGCCAAATTGCAGAAATAACCATGACATTTATTTTTTGTCACAAATTTGTTCTTAAGTTTAGCTATCTATTTTGTATTTCATATCTGTTTATAATTTTTAAGGGCTGGACACTGTGCTACTGAAGTTTATTAACGGACTCTGGAAGGCCATTTAAACTCTTGCTATTGGGAGAGATTGTTACTCAACAATGGAAAACAAAGCAACACTGAACCAAATTTGCAAGCCAAGAAGAAAACAAGGTCTATATATTTGTCTTAATTTTGTCAAATTGGTCACGCTTCTGTTACAGTTGAAAGGCTCTGACAAATTTGTAGTGTATCCTCCAAACATCACACTTAACTAAGAACAATTTACATATATACATATATCTTTTCTTAATTAAGCACTTTTGTTTAATTTAATATTTTTGGCTTTTCCACTTCACCTAAATTCAAGGCTGGGAAAGAGGAATCATAGTTTTAATAAGGAAAATGCTCTGTTGTGCTGCCAGCTTTTCTGAAGAACACACATTCTGTTTCCTAGCTGTATGAAATACATGCATTTTATTTTACAGGGGATTTTTTTTTTTTCATAAACAGACCAATTCAATGGCTGTTTAGGCTAGCTGGGTCCAGAACCATGGTTGCTTGTAATTACCCACGTCTTTTTCCACTGACAAAAACAATATGTTTCCGTATATAATTTAAAAAAATTGAGATTTTAAAAAGTCCCTATGCGATTTGGTGCCTCCCTTCCCCCATTAATTAGTGAGAAAAAATTTTAATTTTCTAAAGGATGAACATGCTCTTATACTTTATGAAATAGCACACTACAAAATGTGTTCCCAGGATTTCTACAGTTCCCAGCCAGTGACTCAGGGTTGCTACTGGGCACAGAGAACACTGTAGATGGGGGGAAGCAGTTGTCCAGAGCTTATGGGTTTTCCAGTCTCACCTCAACTTCAGTAAGAGTTTTAAAATAATATTTCATTTTGCCATTTAAAAACTAGTTCTTTTGCAGGCAGGATTTTGTGCATCAGTGTTTTTAAGTGAACTCATGTTGGGATATACTGTGCCAGGAAACAGCATAATGAATAAGTGTGATGAATTAATTATAGACCCTTAAAGCTTTTTGTAGGGAATAGAAAATTGAGGAAGCAAAGAAAGTGACAATTCATGAAACAAACAGATTAACTCATGTATTTCATGTCTAAGGGTGCAAGGGTATTGGAATTTCTCTTTCGCTAGGCAGTCCCTGTACATCCAATTGTACACTAACTTTTAAGAGTTGTTGTTCAAATGCTCTGGCATCTAAATAGTCCATCACTCATGATCATGCTTTTGGTAGTTGAAAGACTACTTACCTTCAAATACCAAGAGAAAATATGACATTTTCATCTTACATTACTAAAACTTGCAGCAGCTACTGAATTACAAGGTGAAGTGAGGAGATTCAAGAAACTTATTTCAATATTTGTAGAGTCACAGAAGAAATGTTACTTGCTGGCAGAGGAATTATATTTCAGTAGTACAGATAGGAGCTCCATAAAAATCTAATATGGATAGTTTTCCTTTGCTTTCCTTTTTGTCTCTCCGAATCCCTTTGTTGCATTTCAACCTCTAACCTTAAACTTCATTTGACTTTGAGGCCTGCCAAATTCTCATCAAGGCAACAGAATATAGATACAAAGGGAAGTATAAATTATTATCATTAAAAACCCATCCTGTTTTTCCTCCACCTCATTTAAACTAATGAACCATCTGTTGTCATTTTCTTTCAACTATATCCAAGAACATTTCAGTACAAAAGAGGAGAGTAGGTTTTAAAATATCATACAAGCCCATCCTCACATTTATTTTCCAATTAAGACAACAAAAAGTAATGATAACTGTGATATTTTTCATCTGTCTGAATGGAAATGATTCTTGGTTAAAACCAGAGTAATTAAATTTTGTTATGTAAGGTTGTGAAGGAGAAAACGTTTTTTGAAAATATTTCAAGGGTTTCTAAAATGTGAAAGTGCTGTAATGGAGAAACATCAACAAAACTGTTTCAATCTTTTCTTTAAAGTGAACTTGAAGCTGTTCTTTTATTTCACTACCCAAATTGATTGGCTGAGCTTTCATTTGACTATAAAGATCTTAACCTTTTTATCTCTTTTGCAAAGACATATATAGTGTTGACTGACAAGAAAATGCTTCCTGGCAGTAAGGAAAATAAAAGTAAATGATCCATAGCAGTGGAATACAGATCATTTACAGGATGCACCAAGCAGTAGAGAGAAGCCTGGATGGACCTTTCAGTCATGTGGAATGGGGCTTGATGTAGGGATTTTAAATGTTTCAAATCATGTATGTCTGGAGGATTTTTTGGGAAACCAAGTAGTCTCATGAGGAAAAAGCTGGGGAACTAAAGGATATCAGGATAACAATGAATTAACAATATGATGAGAATCAATAAGGAGACAAAACTTAAAAATGGCACCTAACAAAGCTGCTGGAAATTAAAACTACAGAACTGGAATGAAAAATTCCAGGAGTGTTTCAAAAGCAGATTGGAGCTGGAGAAAAAAAGAAACAGTGAACTTGAATACAAGAACACTGAAATGATTCAGGCTGAGGAGCAGAAGGTGAAAGCAATTAAACAAATCAAAACAGCCTAGGAGACCTCTGAGACACCATCAAGTGTATTGATATCCTTTATGGGAAACCCAAAAGGAGAATGTAAAGAAAGGAGCAGAAGGAATATTAAAAGAAATAATAACATAGAACATTTCAAACTTAATAAAAGGCATTAATATGCACTTGCAAAAAATCCAGAGAACTCCAAACAGGACAAATATGAAAAATATATACCCTGTCATATACTGATCACAAAATTGGATGCAAAGGATAGGGAGAGATTTCTGAAAACTGCAAGAGGAAATCAACATGTTATATACAAGGCAGTCCCAATAAGTCTGAGTACCTATTTCTCAACAGAAACCATGGAGACAAGAAGGCAGTGGGTCAAAACACTTGAAGTTTTGAAAGAAAATAACTGCCAAATAAGAATTTTATATCCAGTGAAACTTTCAAAGATGATGGAAAGATGAAGATTTTCTCACATAAACAAAAGATGGGGGAGCTCATTGTCAGTAGACCTCCTCTATAAGCTATGCTAAAAGGGGTTCTTCAGACTAAAAGGAAAGGACCCAAGATAATGACTCAAAACAGTATAAAGAACTAAAGATCTATATTATAGATAACCATGTAGGTAGTTATAAATGCCAGTATTATTGTATTGTTTGGCATGTAACTCTACTTCTTATTTCCTACAGGTGCAAAAATGCAAATGCATAAAAAGTAATGATAAATCTACATTTTGGGAGTGTGCAAAGATATAGAAAATAAATTATATGTGCAGGCAATTGAAATTAACTTGGTATCAAACCCAATGTGATTGCTATATATTTAGGATGTTAAATTTTAATACCATTGTAACCTCAAGGAAAATAGATGAAAAAATATGTTCAGATAGAAATGAAAAGAAGCACAAAAAAGCACAACACACACACAAAATGAACAACTATAACAAAGGCATTAATGGACATGAGGTACATAAAAGCTATAAGACTTATAAAGGCTAAATGGCAAGATGGCAAACGAAGGTCCTGTGTCATTAATAGTGACTTAAATAGCAACTCCCCAATCAAAAATCAGAGATTAACAGAACGGTTAAAAAAAAAAACTATGACCCAAATATATGCTGTCTCTAAGAAACTTGCCTTAAATTCAAAGATACGAGTAGGTTGAAAGTGAAAAAATATATACCATGCAAGTAGTAAACAAAAGAGAGCAGGGATGGCTATACTAATGCCAGATGAAATACTTTTAATTAGAATACTTTTAATTAAAAAACAGTTATGTTTATGATGGATAATTATGGCTATTATATGAATCATTTTCTAGGGTAGACCAAGTGGTAGGTCACTGTCATGGTCAGGTTCATTTGTCAACTTGGCCAAGTGGTGGTACCTGTTCGTCTGGGTGGACAAATGCTGGCCTGTTTGTTGCGATGAGGACATTTCATAGAATTAAATCATGATGATGTCAGATGCATCCATAGCTGATTCCATTTGTAATCAGCCAAAGGGAAGTGGCTTCTGCAATGAGTGATGCTTAATTTAATCCCTGGAAGCCTTTTAAGGAGGATTCAGAAGAGACAGGCTCTCTTCCTGCTTGGACTGGTGAGCCTCTCCTGTGGAGTTCGTCCAGATCCTCCATCGGAATCGTCGGCTTCACAGCCTGCCCTGCGGATTTCCCACGGTCACGTGAGACACTTTTATAAATTTTATATTTGCGAGTGCTTCCTGTTGATTCTGTTTCTCTAGAGAACCCTAACTAATACGGTCACAAAACAAGTTTCAATAAATTAAAAAATATTGAAGTCATAAAATGTATTTTCTCCAGCTACAACACAATGAAGCTAGAAATCAATAACAGAAGAAGAAATGGAAAATAAGCAAATATGTGGAAATTAAACAACATACTCTTAAGCAACAAATGGATTAAAGAGAAATCACAAGCAAAGTTAAGAAATATTTTGAGGTGAGTGAAAATGAAAATACAGCATACCAAAACGTAGGGCACGCTGCAAAGGCAGCTCTGAGAGGGAAATTTATAGCTTTACATTCTTACATTAAAAAAGAAGAAATATCTCAAATCAGAGCCCAAATCTCAAACTTGGAAGAATGAGAAAAAGAAGAGAAAACTAAACTCAAAATGAGCAGAAGGAATGAAATAACAAAGATCAGTTTGGAGACAAATGAAATAGAAAACAAACAAAAAAAGTCAATATGAATTAAGAAAACCAAAAGTTGGTTACTTGAAAAGTTTAATAAAATTGATAAACCTTTAGCTAGACTGACAAAAAAAATGAGGAGCTACAAATCATTAAAGAAGAATTGAAAAGGGAGGATATTACTACTGACCTCACTGACATAAGAAGGATTAGAAGAGGATACTATGAAAAACTGTACACCAATAAATTAGATAATCTAAGTGAAGTGGACAAGTTCTTGGAAATGCACACACTCCCTTTATTGACTCAAGAAGAAATAGAAATTCTCAACGAACCAGTTACCAGTAAGGAGATTGAATCAATAACCAAAATCCTCCCAACCATGAAAAGCCCAGGACAAAATTTCTTCACATGGGAATTCGACAAACATTCTAAGAAAACTTAACTCCAATTCTGCTCAAACTCTTCCAAAAAATTGAAGAGGAGGGACTATTTCCTAATTCATTCTACAAGACCAACATCATACTCATACCAAAGCCATATAATGATAAGACAAGAAAAGAAAACCACAGAACATATCTCCTATGAATATAGATTCAAATGTTCTCAACATAATACTAGCAAACCAAATTCAACAGCATATTAAAATAGTTAGATATCACTATCAAATGTCATTTATTCTTGGTCTGCAAGTTAAGTTTAATATAAGAAATTCAATTAGTATAATACACCACATTAACAGAATGCAGCAAAAAACCCACAATTCCATCTCAATTGATGCAGAAAAGGCATTTGATAAACTCTAGCACTTCTCCTTGAAAAAAAAAAAACTTAGACCACAAGTAATAGAAGGAAACCTCCTTGACATGATACAAGGCATATATGAAGAGCACACAGGTAACATTCTGTTTAATGGTGAAAGACTGAAAGCTTTCCTTCTAAGATCAGGAACAAAACAAGCATGCCTGCTGCCACCACTGTTATTTAACATTGTACTGGAAGTTCTTGCAAAGTAATTAGACAAGAAAAAGAAATAAAAGGAATCCAAATTGGAAAAGAAGAAGTAAAATTTTCCCTATTTGCAGATGATATGATCCTCTACACAGAAAATCCTGAAAAATGCACAACAAATATCCTAGAGCTAATCAAACTTGTGGGGTACAGGATCAATACCTAAAAATCAGCGGTATTTCTATATACAAAGCATTGAACAATTGGAAAAAGAAATCAAGAAAAAATTCCATTTGCAATAACAACTAAAAGAATCAAATATTTAGTAATAAATCTAACTAAATATATAAAGGTAAATTTATAAAACATTGTTAAAGGAAAGAACACTTAAATACATGGAAGGGCATTCTGCATTCATGGATTGTAAGACTATTGCAAAGATGTCAGTTCTATCCAAAGTAATTTATAAATCCAAAATAATCCCAATAAAAATTCCAATACCCTTCCTTGAGGAAATAGAAAGCCAATTCATCAAATTTATATGGAAGTGTAAGGGGCCCTGAATAGCTAAAGCTATTTTCAAAAAGAAGTACGAAATGGGAGGATTCATACTTCCTGATCTTGAAGTTAATCAAATGCCATGGTAATCAAAACAGCATGGCACTGCCACAAGTATAGACATATACACCAATGGAATAAAGTTGAGAGTTGAGACATTAACCCTCAAATTTATGGCCAATTTATTTTTGGCACTGGACATACAGTGAACCTGAAGTTAAACCATGGACCATAGTTAATAGCACAATTATAAAATGTGCTCTCATCAATTGTGATAAATATTCCACACCAATGCAAGGTGTTTGTGGTTTGGTATACGAGTATCCTGTATTTTATGAAAGATTGTTCTGTAAAACCACAACTTCTACATTAAAGAAAGTGAAAAAAGAAAGTATGGTGTCAATAGCCTTCTATCTGATCTCCTATTTCCTTTCTTGCTTCCCCTATAATCCTTTCTCCATAGGGTAGGATCTTTTTAAAATTAGAGTATGCCACTTAGCTCCATAAAACACTCAAATGACTTCCCATACAGCTTGAAGAATAAAATGCCAGGCTCCTAACTTTGATCACTTCATTTCGTAAACTTATGAAGCTGCAAACATGCTAGTCTTCTCTCTTCCCCTTCTGTACTTCCTTCCTAGGTCCTGTATACTAGCTATTCCTTTGGTCTTGAAAACCCCATGCCCTCTCATGGCCACCTCGGCTTCAGGTCTGTCACTTTTAGAGCATGCCCACGTGACCCTCTAGTAGAATTCCTAAAAAGTTATTCAAATGCACATTCCAAGTCTCTGGGGAGTAAATAAAAATAAATAATTAAAAAGTGGGTATAGTATGCAAAACCCACCCGTACAGTGATAGCTTTCCTCATCATGACTCGCTTAATTGCAACTGATAGAAAAGGACCTCAAACCAGAGTGAGAGAAAAATGGAAAAAGTAGATGTATTGGCTTATACACGTGAAAATTCCAGTGTCAATACAAAGTCCAGGCCAACCTGACAAGACTGAGGATGCCGCCTCCCCCACTCCCATCCCCACACTGCCTTGTGATGTGCCGGCTGCGTTCTCACAGCTTTCTCCGTGTGTTGTCCAGGCTTACCACCTCCTGGTTTACAGCCCCACGGTGTAGAAACCCAAGCTGAAAGAGAACTTTTTATTTTTTGCCTCCTAAAAATTCCTGGAGTGGTCTTAGGAATAAGTGTATTGAATTAGCTTGGGCCATCTGCTCATCCTTAACCACGTCCCCTGGACAACTCCGGCCTAAGCCTGTGTCAGCCACTAGCCTTGGAGCCACGGGGAAAGGCAGGTGTCTCCAGAGCAGCATGGGGTGAGAGCAGCGTGGGGTGTGGCTCCAAGAAAACAGGACATTTTCCTTGTCATTTATGGAAGGTAGATGTGAACAAGAGAAAACAAAAACATATTCCCAGCAAAATAACTGTTTTAATGTGTTCACACAAAACAGTAAGGATTATAGTATTTGACTATACAATTAAGAAGCAGAACATTGTGGCAAAAGGAACAAAACTACCAAATTCTATTTATTTCAAAGGAAATAAACTTTTATTTCATTATTAATGTTTATAATCAGACTGACAGGGACCTAAGAACAATTGACTAAAATTAATGGCTACCTTCAAAACTGTTGAAACATGATCTACATTGTATAGGTATATTTGGTTCAATTAATTCTCAGCTGGCCGATGTTAATTTTGAAGGTCTAGTATTTTAATTTATGGTGCTGTAATGTTGGGATGAAAAGCATATACCACTAAACAATATAAACAATAGGGAATGTTTAACAGTCTGAGATGAGTGGATAAAAGTTAATGACTTCTCTTCACTAATGGGCCTTGATGCAAGTCATATTCAATATGAAAATTTCCACTTTTGTAAACCTGTCTACTGCACCAGCTTACAGCTCAGAGTGAAAGGCAGAGCACGGAGGCAGGTGAAGATGTTACAGAACCAAGTCATTTCTGAAGAGCAGCTGGGCCTGGGGTCTCAGGAACAGCTCAAATTAGGGGGAATGGAACTCCCTTTTTAAAAACATTGCCAGAAAACTTTGTACTTAGGATAAACTTAAAATGACTGCAAACACAGAGATTTTGATTTACCTTCTTTGTCATTAAAAACCTTTTGGTAGAGAAATTTACTTTCCAGTATTGTATGATTGGGTCATAGAATATGAAATAGCAACAAGAGGCAAAAAACAAACAAGCAATGACAATGAGAGAAGGAAGTCCGTGTTAGCAGATATTTCCTTCTGATGCGCTGCTATTTTTTCTTTAAAAAAATTAATTAGATCTGCCTTGTACACTATTTTCAATTTTTTGTGTGTATAATTATGGTTGTAGTCTAGTAAATCACACTATTCATATTTGAGGTATTGATTAGTTCTTCAAAATAATGTTTTGTTCTGATCTTTACAATATTACATTAAAACAACATCTTTAATAAGGATGACTTGAAACATAATATGCTCTTTTAAGAACTATGTCCCTGGCAATTTCGAGAGCACGAAGACAAATGCAGTCCATGACATCATGATTATAATGTTGCTACCCACAAATTCCTAAAGGAGCTGTGTGAGCCAGCATCATTCTTCAAGGAAAAGCGGACTGAGAGAAGTTGATTCTTAGCATGCATGCTCCACTTATGTATTCTCACTTCTTTCTTTCTTTGAGTAATAGACTAGAATTTAGTGATATGCACAGAAGTCGATTTAAATGAACAGCTTTTCTTTTAGTCAAGTCTCTGAAATTTACAAACTTTACTGTAAAAATAATCTAAAATAAACTAGGAAGAGGGGGTGCGAAAGTGGCTCTAGTGGTAGAGTTCTCACCTGCCGTGCGGGAGACCCGGGTTCGATTCCTGGCCCATGCACTTCCCAAACAAATAAAGAAACCAACAAAACAAACAAGCAAACAAACAAATTCAACAAATGATGCTGCAATAATGGGATATTCACATGGAAAAATAATGAAATGTGATCCTGCCACACAGCATACAAAAAAAAAAAAATAGGGAGAGATCCCAAGGTTTTGCGTTTACTATATAATTATCAATTCTTAATCACAGGCTAAGAGTATAATCTAATCTCTAGTGTGTAACTTGACTATCACAGAAGAACTATGAATTGAGTGTTTTGTTGTCTTTCACATACATTTCCCAAATGAAAGAAGACTGATTTTCTGAGACATATCATAACAATTTCTGTGATTGTCCTCAATTATACAAGATTTTAATTCAGGCTTAAACATGACATGCTTATTTTGAGAAATATACCAGTCTATACATCTTTTATTTTATCTTCATCAATTTACAAACTTGGAGTTAGATGAAAAACAGGCTAATTATTTTAAAAAGTTCTTAATTGTGAAAAGCCATGGTAAAATACATAAAATACATTAGCAAAGTTTTTAGGATTGTCTGTTAATAAGGGAGTTTTCTTCTCTTCTCTACAATATTTACATTTGTAAGACATTATTTTTAAAATTAAAATCAGCCACATCTTTATCCAGGATTGATGAAAAATCAACCATTATATTATTAATACTATGTGAGATAAGTGTGCAGCAAAATTTTCCTCAAAGAACAAAATACCGATTAAACAATCTGGAAAGTGTTACTGATGAGCTAGAAGCTAAGTCTATATTTATGTTGTGAAACAAAGCATGCTTCACCTTTTTATAGTGTTTACTTTTTTGTTTTTTCTCTTGTATGAGCAGGCCCTGGGATTCGAACCTGGGTCTCCAGCATGGCAGACGAGAACGCTGCCCCTTAGCCACCGTGGCACCACCCCCTTTCACAATGTTTAATGTTAAAAACTGCCCTGGAGTATTTGATAGGAAGGAAAGTCATTGGCATAAATGCTGAATCCTTGAGCAAATTCAACCTGCCAGGATTATTTTGTTAGCCTTTGTTATTCCACCATTTCTAGTCAGCCTGGTACAGTTTGAAAAATAAATGTAAGTACTCAGTTTATGAGAGAGGACAGTGTTTTACAGTCAAGAAAGAGAAAATTCTAGAGCAGAAAAAAAAAAGTAGCAAAAACCACAGCCTTTGAATAAATAATATACAAATTTTCCCAAATACAGCAGAGTAGGGACGTGATGCTTCTGGAACATTAAAATCTCAAGTAATTTTTATTTCTCTTTGGCATACCACACTTTCCTTTTTCTCTGCTTTATGAAAGATGAAAGTGGAGTTAATCAGAGAGTCAACATGATGCCAGAAGTTTTGTTGATTTTTCTTCCTGAATTCATTGATTTTTAACTGACTGGAATATTAGGTGATATTTGGCATTGTTTATAATAAGTAATTATTTTCAATTGGCTTCTTTTAAGAGGAACGAATTTTTTTCAGGTTTTTAAAAAAATTTTCTTTAATCCTTAATTTAACAACCATGAAATAGTAGAATAACTTGAGTTTGTAAAGTAATCTGCATTCTTGATTTTCTCTCTATAGATTGGAAAATGTTTTCTTTAAATTACTTGCTATTTTAATAAAATTTTAATATATTATTAAAAAACAAAATTAGCAAGTAAAGTATTTTAGTGGATTATTTTACATGCAATTTTACATAAATCAGCTGCTGAACTCTTTACCACTTGAATACTTCATTAGTATACATTTATTTGACCAAAAATGTAGAATCGTGCAAAATTTTTCCAGAGCATTTCTAAGGCTGACTGTGTAAATGCAGTTAGTTATTTTGAAGAACATGTTATCTGAGTTACAGTAAAATCTGAACGCATCTTGAAATAGAGTTGAAAGCGAAAGCTTTGTTGTCAGCCTGCCCTGGTTTCAATTAGGCCCTCACAACTACTAACTCTGTAGCCTTTGTAATGTGCCTGATCTTTCTGACCCTAAGTTTTCTCAAGTAAAATATGAACAAAAAACAGGAACAAGCTCACGGTGCCATTGTGAAGATGGATTGTGATAACCTCTGCAAAATGACCCATGTGGGACCCGACAACTTGTGGGCACTCAATAAAGGTTGACAGTTTTTAAGTGTCTTCTCCAATGTTTTATTTAAGTGAGGAATCAAATGATACCTTCTGTCTTAGCTTTCCTGGGTTACTATGTGTACTAAATATTACCCAATAGGCTGACAGAAAGAACAGGAATTTATTGTCTCGTGGTTTTGGGGTTAAAGTCTCAAATTGAGGTCTTGATAGTCATGCTTTCCCCCAGGACCCGGAGCTCTCTGGCACTGGCTTGCCGCAGTCCTGGGGTTCCTTGGTTTGTTTCTCTGCCTCTGTCATGTAGCAATCAGTCTCCCCGGTTTCCTGTGGATTTCTCTGCCTTCTGGCTTCTACTGACTATGTCCAAATCTCCCCTGCTTTATGAGGACTCAAGTCATGGATGAAGGCTCACCCTGAATCAGTTTGGGCTCATCTAAATAGGATCTTTGCATTCCCAATTCACAAATGAGTCCACAGACGAACAGCATCCACGAAGGTCCTATTGACAAATGGGTTCAAATTCCTATTTACAAATGGAACCCAGATTCAGACTTGGACACATCTTTATGAGGAATGGGTTTCAAACCCCAACACCATCCTTACACACTGATTTAAGATTACAGCCACAGCAAAAGGCATCGTATATTGAGTGAGTTTTATCATTGTCATCGCTGTGTGCCTAATAAAAACAATCCATAGAGACGCTTTTCCATTTGTAGGCTTGTCAACAATTCACTTTGGGTATCCTTTGAATTTTCTCAAGAAAGATTATTAGATTTTAATAGATGAAAAGACACTCATGAAAATACCAAATGAGCTTCCCATGTAAGTGATAATTTTAGAATGGTTCCACTATATAGAACATTTGAAAGCTGGGCTAATGTGGATTGCCTTTTTTTTTACAATGTTAAATATATATACATTTAGACGTGTATTCTTTACTTTTCCTTAATACTTCTTTCCAGGATGGCTTCATTATATTCCATTCCTATGTTAAATGAATAAATGTTTTCAGTTAGGAAGTACATTCCCAGCATGTTTGGCATATTGAATCTGGATGTTCCATATTCAAGGACACAGATATGTATTAAACAAAGCATTTTTTTCACTTTAAATTCAAGCTGTTGTTTTATTTTTCAAGGCATGCTTTGTAAACTTTCTTTTATTATATTTCAGAATAAATGAGTAATAAGATCTGAGCAATCTTAGATCATGTTCAAAAGAAACTTTGTTAGAAAAATAAAATGGTATTAAAGAGACATAGGACTCACAATTAACAATGTGCCAACTTTTAATTTAGAAGTTAAATTTTCTTTTCAAGTGATATTTTAATAATCATCACCTTTCTGTGATAAAATTCTCTACTTTGATATATTTCCTTGAAATTTATGTAGAAGTTCATTCCAAGAGTCTTATATATGTCAGTACTCTGTCCATGGCTGTCTACTTGCTGCAAAGTCTTCAATCTAGTGTCACCTTCTGCTCGGTGTTTACTCTCTCAATTTCTAATTTTTTCTTACCCTTAAATGACTATGTGAGAGTTCAAAAAATGGGAGGTTTTTCTAACTTTAATTGAAAAAAAAACAATGTTCTTTTGATAAAAATTTTAATCTCTAATGTAGATATAATCATTATAAGCATTTATGAAATGTGCTGCACTGTATCAAAATTCATAGATATAGATGCAGAATTGTTAGAAACTAAAAAAATAACATGAAATCATCATTGAAATTCTTACATTCCTGCATCATTTGATAATGTTCAATGGAAGCATCTCTACCAAATAAGAACACAGGGAAAGTTTGAATGTTGTATTTAAGAAAGATGAATTAATGTATTAATTATGTTGACTTTCTGCTCTCCTCCCTCCCCTGCTCAGACCAGAAGAAACTTTCTATCGCCACTAACGGAAGGAGAAGGTTAGTGATGTGTGATCTGATATCCCCACCCCACGCCCGTTTATTCAGAGCATCAGAAGGGTGGACTCGATCTTCTCTCGGCTCAGGGTTTCTTCTGAGTAATGTTAATAAGTAGAAAGGTCTGAATGTGCAATGGCATTTCTACCTGTTAAGATCTGACAAACCTAGGGATGCTTATATACATATATTTATACATACACACGTGCAAATGACATTATATACCACTTTGATTTATTTTTTAACATCTTATAACTATATCTAATTTTTAAAAAGAAGAATAAAAAAGTAATTCTTCAATGAAAAATCCATTTGAATCCAAAACTCACATCCTTCTTAAAGCAAAACATTGGAAGGATTTTTATGAAGATACAGACATGTCTGCCAACACGATCACAGTTTAACAATGGAAAGCGGGTTATGCTTCTTATCCTCCAGTACTGTGTATATCCTGCCCTGATATAAATACGAGAGAGCTATTAATTTGTAAGTAAACTTTTTATTTAGAGAAAACATAAATGTAGGAAAGTGCACAAATACAAGTATCCTAACTGATGACTTTCAGAGGACATCTGTGAAGCCAGTATTTTGGTTCAAGAACAATGCTCTGCCTCATGCCCCTTTTTGGTCACTACTCACCCCAGTGCTTGCTCACCACCCTGAAATCTAACAGATAGACCAGTTTTGCCCAAAACAGCTATGAATCTAACCACCTTGACTTATGATATGGAGAGCCGTGCTTTAGTAATAAGTAAATTCTTCATTAGTTCAAACCAGCTTAATTCTGCAGGTAATTAAGCAAATAAGCCATCACTAGATTAGAAACCTTAGAAGCAATATAAAATATGCTAAATATATTTATCATAAAACTGAGGGCCACCGCTGCTACTCTTCATAGGTCTCACTTCTGGTGATAAAATCTCGGTCTGGGAATCTGGCTTCTTTTCCCCAGTTGAAACTTTGTCCTCAACCTCCTTTGGCACTGCAGTGCTTAGCCTCAGAAAGAGAAGATGGTCTGGAAGGAAACTGTTGAATCTGCATTGTAGCAGCAATTGCTGAGACTCTTTTTGTCTGGTGAGCCTTTGTAAATAGAATATTCATCTTCACTTTCTCCCAAGCAACATGAGTAGTTCTGTATAGGAATTGGTAAATGAGCCATGGAGAATGGGGTGGAATCAAATTGAGTGAAATAATTTCAGCTGCTGGGAACTCTAATAGGCATGTAAACAAGAAGGGGGCTTGTTGTGTGTGAACGCTCCATAGAGGTGCAGGAACCCTTATCTCTTCATGCTGGCCACAATTGGAGCGGTCCAGGTTTAATTGGAAGCAGTCTCCGGATGGTTCACTTTCAACCCAAAACTCACTATCTGATTATTCCTACTTTAGAACAAAGGAAAACCTTTTGGAAATTACAGTCCTTTCAAGTTGACGGGTTACCCGGGACACTTCATATCATTTTTCAAAGTATATCTACAGTTATTTGATATTTAGCCTAAGGGGTAATGAGATTGCATTTGATGCAGTTTATTTGTGAAAGTTAAAAAAAAATAGAGCAGAGGCATCGTATCTAAAAATTTCTGTCATGCTTGTAGCATTTTAATTAAAAGGTTCTAGGCCCTCCCTTTGTCTCTCTGATCCCCACGTGGCCATTTGATATTTGCATTCCAACGGTTTCAGTCTCCCTTCTTAGGGTCAGTTTCATTCCTCACTAACATTTTTCTAGGAGACTTTTGAGTATTCATACCAAAAGACCGTTCCCCATTCTGAGACCTGTGATGCTTTTTGGCCACTGCTGACTTATGTATGGTTAACAAAGAAAGTATTTTAATTATACAAGCTGTTGTAAGAGTAACAGTTTCACAATAAATATAGGACAATAAAAAAGTTATTTTTTTCACAATTAACTGTACTCAGAAGGAAAGTTAAGAAAGGATTAATGTAAAATTTATACAATCCTCTGAGACACACTAATATACTGCTTTTGGAGAATTTAAACATCATGGAATTTTCTCTCAGTTTTCCTGTGCTCTAAAAGCAGACTTAACAATTGCAAACATATGGCAAAATTATACTTAATGCCCACTTAATTTTTGGTTTTCCCCACTCTGCCCTTGACTTTGCTAGTTCAAAAAAAAGCATGGCAGGGTGTGTGTGTGTGTGTGTGTGTGTGTGTATGTGTAACTTTAGTTAAGTAATTTTAATTGTTCAAATCAAGTGGATAAAACTAGTAAATACTATTTCTCATAAAATTCAATATAAATCAAATGATAAAATGAATTTGTAAACATTTTGATCACAAACCTAACAAATTTTTATTTCTGTCCTATTCTGGACTATTAATTTTGATTTTGACCAATCAGAGTTAATAGCCAAGATGATTCCTATTTAGGAAAAGTGCACTTGGAACTACAAAATGCTTAACACTTGCAACAGAGGCTCCTCATTTAGAATTAGAGCAAGGCTTTGGTCTCTTTTGGGTGTAAATTGTGTTCTTTAGGTGTCAAACAGTAGCACTGAATCATAGTCACAACAGTCCAGACAGAAACACAAAAGGCAGCTTGCTATCCACAGCTGGTAGGTGGAAAAAACACACCTCAGTGGAATTTTATAATTTGTTTCTGGCTAGAAGAGGAGACAAAGTACTATCTCTAAGCTTCTTACGTTCTTTTTTCTCATCAAAACCATTTTACCTCCAAACTGATTATGATGGAAAGATTAATCTTCAAACCAAACCCATGTTGTTTCCAATAATTGGTTGTGGGGTGAATATGTATCAATAGAGTAGTCCTTCTAAAGGAGATCAATTAAGTCTGATAAAATAAGGGAAAGTGAAGACTTTCCCCTGTTTTCTCTTATTTAAATCAAGGATGGTGTGCCAGTTTGAAAGGATTTACGTACCCTAGAAAAGCCATGTTTTAATCCATATCCAATCTTTGGGAGCAACTATTTCTTTTAATCCCTATCCAATAATAAAGGTTGGAATCTTTTGATTAGATCATCTCCATGGAGTTGTGACACGCCCAATTGTGGGTATTCACTTTTTGATTAGATGGAGATGAGACTCCACCCATTCCAGGTGGGTCTTGATTATTTTTTCTGGAATCCTTTAAAAGAGGAAACATTTTGGAAAAAGCTTGAAAGCAACAGACCCATGAGAACCACGAGAGCCTACGCAGCCAGAGAACTTTGGAGACAAAGAAGAAAAACACTCCCAAGGGAGCTTCATGAGATAAAAAGCCTGGAGAGAAAGCTAGTAGATGTTGCCATGTTCGCCATGTGCCTTTCCAGTTGAGAGAGAAACCCTGAACTTCATTGGCCTTTCATGAGTGAAGGTAACCTCTTTTTGGTGCCTTAGATTGGACATTTTTATAGACTTTCTTTAATTGGGTCATTTTCACAGCCTGAGAACAGTAAAACTAGCAACTTATTAAATTCCCCTTTTTAAAAGCCATTCCGTTTCTGGCATATCGCTTTCCGGCAACTTGCAAACCAGAACAGATGGGCAAACTACAGTCTGAGGGCCCAATCCAGCCTGCTGCCTATTTTTGCAAATAAAGCATTATTGGAACACAGCCAGGCCTATTCATTTAAGTGTTTTCTAAGGCTAATTTCATGCTACTACCACAGCAGAGTTGAAAGTTGCAACAAGAGACACATGCCTACAAAAAGTCGAAAGTTTTTACTATACTCTCTGGCCCTTTAGAGAAAAAGATACCCAACCCCTGTTTTAGAAAATTAATCTATCATTTCATTTTTGATTAAGTGCTGTGACTGATTGACTCTGTTTTAGCTCCTTTTTCAGTGCCTAAACCTAAATACACCTTCAATAATAAAAAAAGAATAATCTCTATGATTGATCAGCTAGTATATGCCAGGTAACATATTAAAATAAGTATTGTTGTAGTTTGCTATGCAGTGATTGAGGACCAATATAGTAGGTATTCCTGTTCTGTTGATAAAGAATTGGAGGCACAAAGAGATTAAGTAATTAAGTAGCTAATAGTTAAGCAATTATATTTAATTAATTACTTAAGTGTAAGTAAGTAACTACACATAAAGTATATATGGTCTGGGCTCAAATAGGTGGTAAAGAAACCTAGCTTTGCTAGAGTAGAAACTTTCTTAACGGTGAATCACTTTATTTAATGTTTTAGGAAAAATAAATAGGACAGATGAAGTGGGTTGGTTTTGGAAACTTACATCTAACCTTCCTTTGGTAGGTAATATAGCAGAAACCTCTTTTTATCACCAACCTCACTAACAGTTCTGGGCACAAAATGGATTCCTAATTAAGGACATATTAAGGCTTTTCAAAATTCATGAAAATCAATATCAACATCCATCTAGCAATCCTTCATATAGTAATGCCAACATATAAATTATGTTTTAAACTGCTCAGTAAGACAAAGTAATAAAATGTTCTGAGTTACTTTAAGTGGCTTTGCAGTTATCTATGATGTGTAATTTTATATTTAAAGGGATTTACATACAAGTCAAAGAATATTTGGGTTACTTTGTACCCTTGAGGCCTGCTTCAAATACTTCAATCTACTTTATTTTATTCTGCAGATAATGAACATAAATTGCACCTAAGGGCTTTGCTTCATAATCACACATTTATTCTAGGAACCCGTCAGTTGGCACATGTCCTGAATCATCACCTGCACACCTAATCTTGCAAATTTCTGAAAAGCTGCTTAGACTCACATTTTAGGACAAAATAAGCTCTACATTTCAATAGTAACTCTTCATTTTCATCAAAGACTTATTTATTGCCAATTTCATACAACTACCATTTTCTTTCTTTGTGACTTAGATTTTTCTTTTCCATGAAGAATACTAAATTTATCCAATAAGGAGAGCTTCAGTCCCTTAAATGGGGCATTATCAACTGTTATTAAAAGAAACTATACTTATATTCACCCATTAATCAGGATCATTGAAACAAGGTAAAATGTACATTATTTTTAACTTCTTTTCATCTGAACAATTGATAACAATTCTATGTTAGAAGAAACAAACATTGTTTTAAATATATCACGTGGTCTGCATTATTATAAGATCTTTTCCTTGGAGTCAGTGGCAATGTCCTGATTTTAAAGGGACACTTGTTGTGGTCAGAGCTAGCGGAACCACCTATCATTTAGGACACCAGAATGCACAGAAATGCAAACCCATTTTATTGTAAGCATTTAAATATAACAGGAAAAAGAGATTAATAGGAGATTCAGAATATGAGCAAATGACAATTAGAAGTAGTTTATAATGCTACTCTTGTTTTTTTTTCCTTTATAAACTATTAATGCTAAAAGTAAAGTCAAAGTAATATGCATTGTGCAGTTGAATCAATTCCTCAGGGTTGCAAGTTTTTTATTGCATTAAGAACAATATAAATGTTTATATTTACTCTAGAGAAAAGTACTTTGGCAAATATCAAGAGTAACAGAGCTAGAGAGAATAATATATTGAAGGCTGCATGTCTGTCTAGTTAACATTTCTTTGTTACTAACCAGAGCAGTGTGCAGAGGGACCCCAGGATTCTATCCCAGCAACATCTGGGTTCTTGCAGGCTAATCAAAAGTTGAATGGAACTTTCTGGAGAGTACTCTTCCTCAATGCTCTACACCTGTGTTTACAAAGAACTTCAAACACTACTTCTGTTTCTATGGAATATCAAAAGCATCACTTAGATGCTGTGCATCCATTTTATAAAGGGGCTTATATTCAAAATTTCTAGGCCTGAGAATTGTAAACCAGCTAATCATGGCGTATGTTCAATATTTAAATGTTAATTCAAATTCTAAAGTAAATTACGAGAGTTTGTAATTAGAGACAAATGTTGACAATTTATCAAAAGCCTAAAATAAAACTTTCTAGTGACAGCTAGTTCTGTAAAGAATTATTATGCATCCTCTGTTTATATCTTTGGGGGGAGAAATAACAGTGTGACGGTAGAGTTTTTGTTCAGCAATATTTTACTTTAACACACACAAAAGAGCAACTTACAGAGAAAAATTCAGACCAGACGACTTGGTTTGTTTCTAATTTAATTAATAATAAGTAATATTTTTATTATAAGAAACTGAGGTCCAGATTATAGGAAAATACAACAACAGAAAGTTAATGAATTTTCTTATGAATAATCTTATGAAATATTTCATAAAGTTTAATTTATTCTTATAGATATGATTAACATGGCTATTTTTACAACTTGTTTAAACCAATTTTCAGGTTTTGAGAAAATAATATGCCAAATGACATGAAATGATACTTTTTTTACTTATCCTATGCAAGGTTCTTTATACTGAATAAATTTAATAGTATGGAGATGATTTAAAAGTCGATTTTAATTTCCATTAAGTGTGTTTACTGATCAGTAGCTGCAGAAATGATTATGGAGTCAAGATCAGAGACTATATAAAGAAGCTTTAGGAACTATTTAGACAAAGCATCGTTTTTTAAATGGAATTTTCATTTGATTACTAAAAATAAATAAAGATTATGTGAATAAGGTGAAAAAGATTAATCATTGTTCCTAAATAAAAATGTATGTGATTTCTCTCCAAGGAACTGGGAATCCGATTTATCTTCTGAGGGTACTGTTGATGACAAGCATCCTGAACTAAATCAATATAGAGATACTTGACTTTACTGAAACAATGGATTTCCTATTGGGGATTGCATCCTTTCTCCCAAAAGGTACGCTCAGGTCCCCAGCCCTGGTCCTATGGGGATGAACGCATTTGTAAATAGGACCTTTGAAGATGTTTCTTGTTAGGATGTGTGCAAAGTGAATGAGGGGCCCTTATTCCAATATTGCTGAGTATATTGCTTCTCATAGGCAAAGGAAACTGGGCATAGAAGGGGAACCCATGCAGAACAGCCAGAAGCTGGAAGTTACAGGAATCCAGAAGAAAAAGGAGAAGGCGCCACTGTGAGCTGCCACATGGCAGAAAAGTCAAGGAAAAATGTATGGCTTCAGCCAGCCCCCAGTGGCCCCTGTCTTCAGGGGGAACACATCACCTTACTGATGCCTAATTTCTGTCCTCCCTGGCCGTGAGCCAATAAACTCCCCTTGTTTAAGCAACCCATTACAGGTTATTGGCTTTAGCAGCTGGGACATTAATACCCTTCCCTTCATTTATTTTAGTTATTTTAATTATTGTGCATTTCACACACACAGACAAACAAGCAGACAAACAAAACAAAACAAAAAACAACTTTTGTTTCTCCAGATAATGTCAAAGTCCACTCTAGCTTTAATCATAAAAAATTATAGCTGGTTGGCTAGAGTTTGAAACACCATCAGCTATCATTTGTGAACTTGCCCAAAGTGCTCTTACTCATTATTTTAATCATTAAGCTATTAAGAAGTCTGTAGGCGGCAAAATCCTGCATTAAAATAATAGGTGGTCTTTTTACTTAAATGCAGCTTTAGGGACATGCCGGACTAAAGGTTTTTAAAACATTGAAGCGGAAGTTATTTTTTTATATTTGACTCTGTTTTGATTTATAATAAAGATGATAAATAAATATTAATTTATAGGATAAGAGGATTTGTGAGTAACAAATATTTTATAACATATAATGTCGACATACAGAACATATAAAGTACTGAATTTACAGAAGTGAATAAAAGCCAAAAACTCTGTCCTAGTGAATCTGATATTCAGATGCATATAATAAATCCTCATTACTCTTCCTAAATATTTTCTTCAATGGAGGAAACATATCGTGGAAATAAGCAATGAGCGTCTAAGTGAGAACAAGGGCTATTTATTCAGAGCTTGTTGAATAAGCCAGCAACCACCACGTCCATTTGCCAGAAAGTCAAAGTTCGGCAGAGAAGTGGGAAAACTTTACAGTGGAAAGAAGCGAAGACTTCAGATGTGCACAGCCTGGAGGCTGTTGGCATGGGGAGGTTGGCGAATTAGGAGCTGGGCATCCTTCGTGATTGGTTAGGGGAGGATATTTGGCTTTCTCTTGTTGGTTCTAAGTTGGAAGCTGGGGCAAGAATAAGGAAGCTGTCCATTTCTTATCAAGCCCAGTCTATTTGGGGCATATTGTTACAGGGATGGTGGTTTGACTTCCTGGAATATTTGCTAGATAATGGCTGGACTCCTGAACAGATTGTTGCAGATAGTGGGCTTCAGTTTCCTGTTCTGGCTACTGTTGCTGGTGGGCTGGAGTTTTCTCATCATTGTGCATTTGCATACTTGGTCTTTCGATATTAGGGATTAGCAGGAATGACTATGGAATTTTGGCATTTTCTCAGTAAAACAATATCATTATCCAAAATTCTTGTTATGATATATTGCAATGATATGAGGAAAATTCTCAAAATAAAAAGAGGTAGACAGCTACTTCTTTAAGCAACAAAGACAAATTGGAGGGAAGATACTTATAAAGAACAGTTTATGAGAAAATATTTATTAGAATGATTAAATGGTCACTTTTCAAGCCTCCCCACCCTCTAAGTGGCATTTTTACTGAGGCTTCAGTCATCTGCTTAAGAGTCCCTTCTTTCCTTTAAACTTTGCTGAAACTCTTCTTTCTCTTTGCCACACAGATAAATGATTTTACAAACACAAATACATACATTATGTTTATATATTTATAAACATATTTAAGAATGTGTGTATTGATTTCCGGGAAGATGGCTGACTAGAGTAGCTTCAGATTAGCCCTGCTCCACGGAAAAGTTAGAGAAGGGACAAGAGGGTGACTGAGGCAGTGATTCAGGAGTGTGGCTGAGCTGGAAGAGCCTTCTGCACCACCCCTCTGTGTAATTAATAAAGTATCAGTGGCCGAGAGAGTTCAAATTGAGTTAAGAGGCTTCTCTGGAGGTTGTTCTTACGCAAGCTTCAGGTAGACCTTGCTACCTATCCTAACTGGCCAACCCCCAACCGGGACCATTCCAGCCAATCCTAAAGAACACCTAGGGCATTATATAAGATTCCACAAGGGTTCCAGGCACTAGAGTGACTTTCCAGAAATCATGGCTTCCAGATGTGTCCCTCATCCTGATGAGTCCTGAAAACTACCCCAGCCTCTCCAGAACATCAGATAGTTCCATATCCCTACCCCATATTAGTGACAGACCCTTTCAACATGAAAAAGTTAGAATTGCCATAGCCCAAACACCTCTAAAGACAGGGATGGAAAGATCAAAGGTGATGGCGGAGTTATACAGAGAAAATAGGATTTAACAAATGGATATGAATGCTGAATTATTAAATTGATATCTCTTTTAGTCTCCAGTATTTTAGAGCAGCCAAAAATAAAAACCTAAAATTGTGGAATTGTAACCCATGTCAAACTCTGAAATATGTTCTACAACCAATTGTCGTGCTGTGCTTTGAAATTTCTAGTTTGCTGCATTTATGTTATTTTTTCACAAAATGGAAGGAAAAAAAGTCAATTGTGATGATAAAAAAATATTTAAGCCCTCTAGCCTCCTATGTTCTGGAGAAGCTAGAAGGAAAAATATGAGAGGATCATATGGCAGCCCATGACAAACTCTGGAATCTGTCTTGTAACTACTGTTGAAGAGTGTTTTGCATACTATTGCTTTTTTTATTTCTTTGATTTATATATGTGTTATACTATGCAATTTAAAAAGTTCAAAAAAAGCAGAAACAAAACTTATCTGCAAAAAGAAATTATTTTTAGTGAAAAAACATAAAAAATGCATTTTTTAAAAAAAGAATACATGTGTTTTCTGCATAGTCTCAGAAACATTCAGTTGTGCCCTATTTATTACTCGTTCCATATAATTACTGAAGATGCTAAATAAGATCTGACTTACTCCTGATCTTTATGGTCTCTTTAGGAATTCCTCCCACCTCTTGTGTTTCCGTTTGCTAAAGCTGCCAGAATGCAATATGCCAGAAATGCATTGGCTTTTTTTTCTTTCTTTTCTTCCTTTTTTTTTTTCAGCATGGGCAGGCACCAGGAACGGAACCTGGGTTTCCAGGATGGCAGGCAAGAATTCTGCCACTGAGCCACTGTCACACAACCCTGAATTAGCTTTTATAAAGAATATTTATTAAGCTACAAGTTAAAATTCTAAGGCTATGAAAATGTCCAAATTAAGGCACCAAAAAGAGGATACCTTCTCTCAAGAAAGGCTGATTCCAGGGTTTCTCCATCGCATGAGGAGGCACATGGCATGGTCTGCTGTCCTTCTCTCCAGGCTTCTGGTCTCAAATGGTTCTCTCAGCATCCCCAAGCGTCTGTTTCTGAGCTTTCTACAGAAGCTCCTTTTAAAGGACTTCAGTAAGCTAATTAGGACCCACCTTGAATTGGTGGGGTCACATCTCCATGGAAACAACCTAATCATGAGGGCCCCACCCTCAATTGGCTGGGTTACATCTCCACGTAAACAACCTAACTAAAATGTTACCCCCACACTAGGTCTGCACCCACAAGATTGGATTAGAAGTAAATGGCTTTTGGGGAGTACCTAATCGTTTCAAACCAGCACATCTCATTACACTGATATTTTTCATACCTTTTAGTTTTTATTCTTTTACTATTTTTCTATCCTGTGCAAGATTGCATAACCAGGCAATGCAATAACACTCAAACAAGTCTTTTTTCTGCTTTATTAAGTTCCATTATCCTAAACTAAATTCATCCAATCACCAGAGTGGTTTTTCAGAGAACTGTTCAGCTAGTCTTTCTATACTTCTATGTCTCTCTCTCTCTCTCTGTTTTTTTTTTTTTTTCATGGGCAGGCACCAGGAATTGGACCTGGGTCTCCGGCATGACAGGTGAGAATTCTGCCACTGAGCCACCGTTGCACCACCCATGTGTCTCTCATTTTTAAAAGTCACCATTCATTTAAATTCATAATATTTAATCTTAGATGAAGCAATTTGCTAGTGATGTAGTGGCATTTTATGATTACAGGATTTAGAAAATTGCAGCTCCAAAATTGTTTCTGTAATCTTCGGGAACACATTTGTTTGGCTCAAAACACTCTGAATAGGTGAGTTTTTAATGTACCTCGAAATTGCTTTCAAGTTACTCAGTTACTTTTCCTCAATGGGGCAGTTGTCTGAAAGGATGTTTCAATGCAAATTTAAAGTTGATTGAATAAGTTCATTGTATTATTTCTGAAAGAAGTTACATTACAACCTCAAGTGTGTTTTTCTGAAGACAGGATCTTGCTTCCAAAATATTGTGTACTAATGTGAATCCATTTTGTATCTTCTTTTTAAATTAACGTTAAAAGTGTAAAATCCATTAGAATAAAAAGGAACACCATAAAAATTTAGAAAATATATGTGTCACAAAAGAAATAAAAATGAACCAAAACTATGATCTTAGAGATAAATACTAGATCTTATGATATATAGATTTTTAGTCTTTTCTATGAATATAAAACATGTTTTTAATGGAATTTATACCTTCCAAATGAACTTAATTTCTTTTAATGCAATTTTGAATGATTCCATAGTATCTCACTATAGGGAAATTTAATAATTAACTTAGCCCTCATTGAAGAACACTTGGGTTTTTACGATTTTTGATATTATGGACAATGCTGATAAGGACAGTGATGTAATTATACTTTTACAGAAACTGGTTATTTAGGACAAATCTTATGAAATTAAATCACTTAATCAGAGTTCTATACATTTTTTGAATTCTCCATAGGAATTGTTTCAAAATTTGTACCAATTTATTGTTTCAGCTAATATTTAACAAGCCTTTAGTATGAACCTTCATTAACAAGGACTAGCTTTTATTTTCTTTTAACATTTTTTGTTATAATGGCATCTTGTAATTAATTTTTAATTGTATTCCTTTGCTTTTTTTTAGTCAGTTTAAAGTTTTCCCCAAGTTTTTAAAATCATTTTTTTCATCTTTTTGTAATGTAAAATTTCTTTAATTTCCTTTGCTACTTCTTTACTATGGAATTATATTCTTTTCCTGATTTGTAAAGTCTCTTTAAAGTATGAGAAAATGAACATATTACCTTCAAATATTTTTACATATTTTCCTTTAAAATCTGTTTGTAATATATTCAAATATGTAAGTGAAATCTACCACTTTAAAAATTTATCATTTCTGCATTTCATATTACTGATATTCTTATAAGAAACCAATGCATGGACAGAAATATAAAATTTGGTCTTGGCAATGGAAACCATTTAAATACTTTCAATCCACATGCTACACGTGTACCAAGAAACAAATCCAAAAGATAAAATCGTTAGACAGGTAATTGCCAGCACATCACTAGCAAATGGATTCAGACACAAAACACTTTTAGAAATTAAATATACATGTACATGAATAAATTAAATTCCAAGACATTTTAGTGGAAATTTGGCGCGGTGCCTGTGTATGTCCATGGAAAGATTTTAAGCTTTTTTGGTGATGTCAATATATGTATTTGTATAAATCTTTAATGGCTACAATAGGTCCATAGTGGATTTTTAAAACAGGTTAATATATGTATCTATGCACACTTTTAATATGACACAGGATTGTGGAATGGAATCTGGAAAAAAATTCAGTTTTAGTTTTCAGGCTTATGTTTCCAAGTGGTTGGAAAAGATGACCAGAATAACATTTTGTTCATAGACTGTACCTAATTCCTTCAATAAGCCTGAAAATCTGAAGAGTATTTTCATCCCCATTTCAAAGTTGTGAAAACTAAATCTGTTACTTTTGCAAAGATCTTGTAAGTACTAAAAGACAAATCTAAATCTAAATCTAGTTCCTTATCAAGTCTGCATATAGAATTGCATACTTTTTCAAAGGTGAAGGAAGAAGAGAGACATAGCATCAAAAGGAAAAGAAAATTTGAAAGGGAAGGAAGGAAATAATTAGCAAGATTGATAGACGAAAGACAAATGAGGGGAAGACCAAACTACATGAAAGAAAAAAGGCAGAAAGAACTGATAGAAAAAAAGAATGGCTTCTTCTATGTCCTTGGCTTTTTAAATGGATTGTGACAGCTGGCTTCTCAGTTGTCAGAACTCAGAGTCCTTCTGGATTTGCTTCTGTTAACACAGGCTGAAGCCAAACAGAACTTAAGTATTCAAAGCCTTTCTTTATCCACTTCCTCAGGCCATTTCTTTCTCCGACTTTCTCATATTCTAAAACTCATAGCGTAGGTCACGCTGAAACCGTTCTTTAAACAACTCATTTTATAAGTGGTTATTTACCATTTATGATCCTAATAGAGCAAGTTTTCTCTGAGAGGTGTACTTCAATTTGAGGATGCGTCCTCCATGGCAGAGAGCTCACTGCACGAAGGAGAATGACAGGAGACATTTACTCAGCCCTTCATATGAGCCAGGCAAGTTCAGAGTGGTCTACATCCATTATCTTGTTTAAATTTAAGAACAGGACTAGCATCTTGGCCAATTGTAGGAGACCATGGTGCCTAATATTTGAGGGTTTGGATCCTGACTATGTCACTTACTGGATCTGCGAACTGACACTAACTAGCTGGTCAATTAATATTCCTGTGCTTCAATTTTCTCAACTGGATTTGGGGATAATAATAATGCTGAGCTCATAGGGCTGCTATATAAACCAGCATGAAGCCCTTTGACCAGTACCTGGCTAATAGCAAAGGCTATGTAAGTTTTAGCGATCACAATTATTCTCATTTTTATAATGGGGTGAATTGTGCAGAGATATATGATGTAACTTGTGCAAGGTCATAGAGTCCATAAATGTGTATCTAAGTTACAAACTCAAGCTGATAGACTAACTACATAATTACTAAGCTCAACCTATCATTTCTTCAAGGAGATCTGCTTCTCTTCAGTGAGGACGATGATTAGAAACCAAGATATGAACTCCAGCTGTGTATAGCACTAATGGGGGGCATTGCTTCTAGACCCTTCAGCTGGAAGAACTCAGAAACACACACACACTGCCCCTCTCCCCATGGGGCTTTTCCTTTCCTCTTTGCATTACGTATCTGTAGCTCCTTTCTCCCACACTGAGTTCTCTGGCTCCTTATGACATTAATATATTTACTTATGTGCTCTTTCTTACCTTACACACAGATTCGCCACATTTATACCATCACTATAAACAAACCAACTAAGTAATTTCCTTGTAGTTATTTCTGTCCTTAGAATTCCTACCACTAAGTATGCATTGTCAGAGAACTGTGCCCTAAAATTACTTGAATTCATTTTTTTCCTGTGTGTTATAAATTTGAAATAAAGTTAGGTTTACATATTTGTGTTTGGATGCATTCAGTGTTGGCAATTCTTTTCTTTTTTACTTTAGTTCATTTTGGAAAAGTCAAAACTATATTGAAAAAAACTTATACTCGTGAATTCTCACTCCCAGCCCCAGTCCCACGATTAAACTGCCTCCCACTGTGTGGAAGCAGTGATTTTCAGTATCCGGATTTATTCTCACTAGGTTTCTTTCCACAAACAAGAAAAGGAGGAGGTGTAGGCAATAGTTCTTTTTCTGTCCTATAAAAAATTAGATTATGGTATTCTAATTTTCACCTTGTGTATTCTGATCTAACACTGCATCTGGGAAACCATTCCATAGTAATTCAAAGGTTTCCCTCGTGCTCATTTTTCTCATGCTTGCTGAGAAGTTCGTTGCGTTCGATTGCTTATTTTGTCATTACAAGTAACACCTCGGTGAATTCATTTGCTCATATGTGATTTTGTATTTGTGGAGTCGTATCTTCAGGGTTAAAGCCTAGCTGTGCCTTCAATTACATCCTAGAAAGGCAATGGTATCATTTGGCCTTTCTATTACCGGTGTGAGAGTGTCTGTTTCCCTACAGCTTCACCAACAAGATGTTGTCAGGCTTTTGAATTTTTATAAATTTCATAGGTAAAAAAATACCATATGGGGTCATTTGCCTTTGATTTTTCTTAATAGGAGGGAAATTGAATATCATTTAATGTTTTAAGGGTGTATTGTATAACTTTTTCTATAAATGATTCATTACTTTGCTCTTTTAATTAATTGGGGATTTGCTTAGCTTTTCCTCAATTTTTAAGAGTTCTTTATATATCAGCCCTTTATCTGTGATAGATGTGAATATTTTTCCAGTTTTTCATTTTCCTTTTAATTTTGTTCATGGTGTTTTCCCTATGCAGTAGCTTTTATAAAAATGTAGTTGAATACATTGATATTTTCTTTGGTTGTATTAGATTGAGTCATAGTTAGAAAGATTTCCCCAAAATCAGCATATAAAAGAAAAATGCATGTTTTCTTCTAACAGTTATATCAACAATGTTCTTTTGAAAATGGAGCAGGCCCTATTAATAACATCATTAGAATATGAAATGTAACCCAGGACTGTCCCAGGTAAATAGGGGTATATAGTCACTTCTTTACCGGTGTTACCTCATTTAACTTTGTAGCTAACATTTGCATCACTTACTTCAAACTCTTCCTTAAATTTAGATTAAAACCACAACTATTTCACTTTCTCAACCTAAAATATTTTATCATTCCATTATCAATGGCAGTGCTACATTCTTAGGCAAAAGAATGCTACAGTTTCAGATATGATCAAATTGAACACAACTGAATGTTATGTGTATCCTGTCCCTTAAAGCTTCACTGATTAAAGAAAGAGAAGTCTATTTATTCTGCTTAAGAGTTGAGTCCCAGATCTTTATTTTTACTTCTAGCAATCAATATGCTGTGAAGAGAAATAATCACTTTTTAAATTATTCTAAATGACAAAAATAAATTAACCTTCTATAATTTATGTCATCAGTTTAAAAACAAACAAACAAGAAAACTCAAAGTAAATGCAACCATGCACGTGAGAGGCAAATTACTTTCAGTGGGGTGAGAGTTTAATATGCACAGATGCTTTACCTATATCATTTCAATGGACCCTTATGAGGATTCAATATAATTGCTATTACTATTCTCATTTAACAAGGGAAAAAAATTGAGGCTCGAAAGTCAACTAACCAAGTTAGAAATGAAGTGAATGGAGATAAAAATTCAAGACTCCGTACCTCCAAAGAACGTGCATTTTCTATAATGCCTTGTGGCCTCAAATGAAAAACAAATTGCTAATTTTTCTAAACCCCTCTCAGAAGAACAGTGTGGTATTTTTACTTGTTTGGATGGCATCTTTTAGCTGTGTAGCTGTAAGCTCCCGTGATACCCAGTTATTACTCCACTTCACACAGAATTCAAAGGTGAGCCCCATATTCCAGTGAAATCAGTTACAACAAATCCCAGAAAATAAATTCTATGCAGTCAGGCTGCTAATCTTCCTGGATCAGCTCTCATATGGGTGTTGGATATTCCTGGGTGCTGGTCTACAGGCTTCCTCACTTTAGATTCTTCTCCCATTTTGTTATCCATACAAGGGATCTGTGTTCTTGAATGTGGAGTTTCTTTAAAGGCTTCTTTCAGTAAACTATTAAGGGATGGACTCACATCTCAGGGTCTGAGGAATTAAAGGACATGCTAGCCTCAGGCCCTCATTTTGAAAGCACTATCCACTGCTTATACAATGACAAAAGAAGAGACAAAGCCAACCTTTTATTTTCGTATCTTGGACTTCCATCTATTTAATGATGCCGTGACATTTTTATCAGGTTTCCTCCATAAGGCCCTTTCAGAACACAAATAAAAGAATGAATTCAGGAGCACAGCTTTCTCCCATTCAACTTTCAGCTCCGTTAACTTTCAATACCCGAAATGTATTTAAAACAGGATAAGGTTTGTTAACTGCTATATAACACTGTCACTCATCCAGATAGGAAAGAATCAAACTACATATGTGATAAATTTGCAATTCAAATCAAACCATTTCACTTTGAAAATGTAGATTGTTTTGAGTTGGGGAAGATGACAGGGAAGATGAGAACAAGGTTTCACATTCAGCTTTAGTAATGATATTGTAGTCAGTTGTTCATGGAACTCAAGTTATATGATTTTGGTGTATTCTTTAGAGTATATTATAATGAAAATTTCCTGATCAACTCATGTTTTATACTTAATTCTACCTCTGCTATGATAGCAGTTTTTAGAAAACTAAGTAGGTCTTTGGACAAATTATAAAAGTAAGATAGCCGAAGAAATAAAGTGTTTTACATATTTCAAAATATTTGTGTATTTTACGGCTTCATCTATAATTTACTACATGATATATGAGATCCTTGTAAAGAGGCAGACAATGAAAGGGCATAATTAGAATCTTTCAAAATACAAAATGAAGCAAAGAACAAACTCCTTTCACTGAAGTTAAGCTAATTTTCACTGCCTCTCACTCATATAGTGTTGTTCTAATAATTTAGTAAGGAGCTTACTCCAAGGATTTCACCTTATTTTAAACTGAAAAGTAAGCTCACCATATTTTCCAAATCACAGTGGTATCAAAATGCATTTGAAAAACAACTGGTTATTTTAAAAATTTTCTAAAATGAGAAACAGCATGACACATTTTACAAGTTCTGTGCTTGTGTAGTAATTGTGTGATACATTACAACTCTTTAGGAAAAAGTGAAAGCAAGACAAACAATGTGAATTCAGCATAAAACTACTGTGCAAAAAGATGACTGATATACAAATTATAAGGAACAGGTTTGGCATTATTTTGCTAAATCTCCTGGTCTGACCCACATGGATATTCTCTAGGCAGCCTGGCTTAGGCTGCAGAACTGTGCCCAACCCAAGCTGCTTTGCTTAGCAGTGGGCACCTGAATCCAGCAGAACAGATAACTCTCCTTCTCCCCATGCTTGGAGTTTTGGTCTTCAGGGCAATATAACTGGGAGAGATCTGAGTCAGGCAGATGGACTTCTTTTAAAGAGAAAGTATAGGCTTTTTTACAACTATCCTCTCCAGAGTGGTGTTTTTTTTTTTTTTAACCTATCCTTCCTGAACCTTGGGTTCTGTGAGGTTACCCAGTATCATTTAATAATTATCCTAATTAATGCCACGTCAACTTAGTTTCTGTTACTTGCAACCAATGGAATCATAGAAGTAAGTCTCCTTTTACCCTTTCCTTGTTAGACCTCTTTGTTTTTAATACCAAAGCTTTATACAACATACATGCCTTTCAGTAAGTGTTTTGGGTGATGCTTACATGGAAAGGACATATTTTATCCCAAATGATGTACAGATTTTTACCAGAATGATGGGGTAGGAAAGTCATAGTTGCATTTTAATTCAACTGAGAGACAATCAGAATCACTTATTGACATTTTGAAAAGTGTGACAAATATCAAAATTGGGAGTGGGCATCTCAGATGTGTCAGTACCAAGAGTCCATACCTCTCACAAAGCCATGTTACTTGGTTTTCTGGAAGAGAAGTTCTGAGTATTTTACAGCCTAAAACTGTGTTACCTCACTGTTTTAGTTACATTTTGGGAAAGTTCTTAGGAGTTTTGGTTGATATTTGAATTATTCTTTTTCCCATTTAGAAAGATATGAAATAATTTACTCCACCTTTTCCCACCCTGCCCCTCCAGTCGGGACATATTAGTATACTGGAACATAAAATGACTGACTATAATTCCCCCCTCAAAATAATGGGTGCTCACTCTCTACGGGGTGAGATAACACTAATTCAAAGTCGAAAGTGGTGTTTTCCACAAGGTGGTTAAAAATAATGCTATTGGAGTTCAAAGGAAAGAGAGGAAATGGCAACTGCCATCACACGGGAGATATTTGAATCAGTTCAAAGCGGCAAAGATTTGGAACTACAACTTTGGAGTTATTTGCATAGAGATAGTAGATTAAATGAGATTGCCAGAACAGAGAGTATACAGAAAAGAAAATGTCCTTTGGCAAATATTTTGGAGATACTTGCATGAAGATAACAGATCTTTGAAATCATAATGAACACATGTGTAGGACTTGGTGCGGATTTCTGAGGAAAGGGTTAGAAGCATTGCTCAGACTCCCTCTCACCCAAAGGGGAGAAAGCTCTGCAACTCTATAGGCATACAAAGCTTGAAAAATGCTTTTTTAAGAGGAGCTTTTATGATGATGTTGTTTAATGGCACTTTCTATAAAACATCATCCAAAAGAAGCTTAAAACTATATAAGGAAGGAATATTTTCCAGTGATGACATTAGCATCTCCATTCCTTGTTTATTCATTTGATAATATTGAGGGGGCAACAATGGAATGTTCAGGAACCAAAATGATTGCCATTACAGTGTTAAACCTTAGAATTCACTCATTTTGCAAAAGGGAACAGAAAAATGGAATGCATAAAATTGGGAAAAAGTGGTTCTCAGACCAAGAAGCCTAGACCCTCACCTGATTAATGACATTCAACACATTGGCAAAGAAACAATATAGCAAATTGAAAAAAAAGAAAGAGGAGATTTGCTTACAAAGAAAACCTTGAGAAATGTCAGAGATATAAAGATTGGCAGCCGCCATTTTTTTTTAACTGTGTGTAGGCAAAGGCTAGTCTGCTCAAGCCCCCAAACCAGAACTGATTGTACTGGTGGTGGTTGCTCCGCCCTAGGGATCTTGGTCATTAGGCTGTGTGGTTGGATAAATTATGGACCTCAGAAAAATATGTTTCCCTCTTAATCCATTCCCGTGGGTATGAACCCACTGTAAGTAGGACCTCTTGAAGATGTTAATTTTAGTCAAGGTGTGACCAAAGGAACCAGAGCGGGTCTTAATCCTTTTACAGGAGGCCTTACAGAGAGGTCCACCAGGAGAAAGTCTCCATGGAGGGGTAGAAGCTGGAAGTCAACAGATCCCAGCAACAAAAAAACAGAGAAGACATCACCATGTGCATTGCTATGTGACAGAAAAGCCAAGAACCCAGGGATCTGTGGAGACAGCCCCATAATGCCACAGGACTCAAGAAGAAAGCATCACCTTATTGCCACCTTGATTCGGACTTCTTGTTGCCTAGAAACCATGAGCCAATTCATTCTTATCATTTAAGTCAACCCATTGTTTAGTATTTGTTTTAGTGGCTTCTAAATTACAACAGTTGTTTTAAACTGATGCCACAAAATATATAAACCATATACCGAACTTCCTTAGTCATATTTTACATTCATCAGGTATCATTTGTATTTTCAGTTAGTTTTCTGTGTAACCTAGCAGGAGAAAAAGCACAACTAGACAATGCAAAGGTCTAATCCCATTAGTTGTTATAGCTATTCCCCAAAACGAATGCATGAGTACACTGATTATGATTTATCACCGTCAACCATTTCAGAGGATTAATCAAACATGAACAATTCTAAAAGATTGAAGGAGGCATATGGTAAGACAATGTGGGCTGGAAAATAATAAACCCAAAGGATATATCAGTGCAAAAATGCAGCCAAATGGCCCAGCATAGCTGACAGAGGTAGGACATGCAACATTACAGCTCTAGGAGTTCTTGGATCAAAAACAAAATGAAATTCATTTTATATCTTTCAGCAGAATAAAACAAACTTGATGTTCATTAGTACTGCTTTAGGTTTGCTTTGTTTTTCTATCTCTGAGGTCTGGGGTCAATTTCCCTTGTTATTAGAAAAAGAAGATGCTCTAAGTTGCGGATGCATGCCTTTTCAACCTTTATAATATAGGTATTATGGTGAGTGAGTCTATATGATGTTCTCTTATAATATCACTCAATGTAGGTCTGTGGAGTAGTGTTGATGGAAGACAGTAAAATGAATCTACAAAATTTGAAAAGGCAGTGTTCATGTAGTTTCTCTCAATGATTTGGTTTCATAAAAGGATAAATTGTTATTTCTAGAAAAATATATAGCCTTCTATTCTCCAAAATTGTTACTGTTTTATAAACTAAATATTCCATGTTATAACTTATGAAAATAAACTAGAGTGAGGGAATATTCTGCTGGCAATTAAGAACACATATTTTTAATATCTGGACAGAATGAAGTTTCTTTTATAAAAATTTAAAAGATTAATTTTAAAATTTCCTCAATAAATGGACTACCATTTATTTCAGTTATGATTTACCCTTTAGGGTAGATATTACTATTAATCATCAATATCTGGTTTCTTTTTCCTCCTAAACATAAGCAAAGACTATACTTTCCAAACATCTTTGTAGTTATGTAGGGCTGTGAGAAAATGTGATATGGGATATTTCTGTGAGAGAGGATTGTGGGAGGATGGTAGAGAAAGAATTTCAAGAAAGCAGTCCCTCCATAAAAACAACTATTGAAGTGACAGAAGCTTTCTGAATATTTTGCAATTCTAATAGTTAGTGGAACACTGCACGGCATCCAAGGAAGAGTCAGAAAAGAGGTTGATAAATTGTGATAAATTCTCATGAATTTTACCCTCCCAGCAGCAGCTACTATTCTTATTTTGGTTTGCTAAAGCTGCTGGAATGCAATATACCAGAAATGGAATATTTTTTTAAAGAGGAATTTAATAATTTGCAAGTTTACAGTTCTAAGGCCATAAAAATGTCCAAACTAAGGCATCCAGAAAAAGATACCTTGATTCAAGAAAGGCTGATGGGTCAGCTGGGAAGGCAGTGGTTGGTACCTGCTGGGTTTCAAACAGCTTCCCTGGGGGCTATCTGAGTCTCATGTTGTTTTGTTGCATTTTTCCAAAATGCTTCCCTTTAATGGACTCCAATATGGGATCCACCTTGAATGGGTGGAGACATATCTCCTTGGAAACCACCTAATCAGAAGGTCTGTGTGGGTATGAAAGGATGTATGTCCCCTAGAAAAGCCATGTTTTAATCTAAATCCCATTTCTTAAAGGCAGAATAATCTCTATTCAATACTGTATGTTTGAAACTGTAATCAGATCATTTCTCTGGAGATGTGATTTAATCAAGAGTGGTTGTTAAGATGAATTAGGTGATGACATGCTCCACCCATTTAGGTGGGTCTTAATAAGTTTCTGAAGTCCTATAAAAGAGGAAATATTTGGAGGATGAAGGAGATTCAGAGAGAGCAGAGAATGCTGCAGCACCATGAAGCAGAGTCCATGAGCCAGTGACCTTTGGAGATGAAGAAGGAAAATGCCTCCTGGGGAGCGTCATGAAACAGGAAGCCAGGAGAAGAAGCTAGCAGATGATGCTGTGCTTGCCATCTGCCTTTCCAGCTGAGAGAGGAACCCTGACCGTGTTCACCATGTGCCTCTCCAGATGAGAGAGAAACTGTGACTGTGTTTGCCATGTGCCTTCTCACTTGAGAGAGAAACCCTGAACTTCATCAGCCCTCTTGCACCAAGGTATCTTTCCCTGGATGCCTTAGATTGGACATTTCTATAGACTTGTTGTAATTGGGACATTTTCTCAGCCTTAGAACTGTAAACTAGAAACTTATTAAATTCCCCTTTTTAAAAGCCATTCCTTTTCTGGTATATTGCATTCCAGCAGCTAGCAAACTAGAGCAAGTTCCCACCCACATTGGGTTGGTCACATCTCCATGGAAACAACTCAATCAAAAAGATCCCACCTAACAATATCGAATCAGGATTATAGAACTTGGCTTTTCTGGAGAACACAGCAGTTTCAAACCAGCACAATCCCCTTTCATCCAGCCGAGACTCAAGCATCAGTGGAGGTTGCAGCAGGAAACCCACGTGCAGCGTAGAGACCTTGTCCTCCAGACTCCACGGCTGTGCGGTCTGAAGGCAGATCACTGAATCTGATGAGCTATCTCAGATTGCCAGAGGCTCTTAGGGAACTATGGTTTCACTTCCCCTCAGGCAAAAGTATCAGGGGAATCTTAAAGCCTGTAGTTCCTTTATTCAAAAATTTGGAAAACAGTTAAAGGGCTATAAAAATTGGGCAAAAGCAGCCTCAAAAGCCATAAGGGAATCTCTTGCTGCCCTTAGTGAACCCTGCCCCACCCCTCCCTAACACAGAGGCACCCTGTGCTCCCATTGTGTTCCTCTGACCCTGTTCCAGAGGGAGTAGAGAACCCCAGTGCTGGTAGTGAGGTGCGTGTTTATCAGTGCCAGTTTATCTGGTGCAGAGCTGCAAGACTGAGCTGTGAAACCTGTCTCAGGCTTGCCCTCCCACAATGTGTCCTGAAGGCAGTGAGGCCACTTACAGAAAGCTAAAGCAGTGTAAGAAAAAAATTAAATGGAAGCAGCCTGATAAGAGTTTACTATCTAGAAGAGATGAAGAAATAGATAAAAAAAATCCTACAACTCAACAACGAAAAGAAAAAAAAAATGTGCAAAAGATTTGAATAGACATTTCTCCAAAGAAGATATACAAATGCGCAGTGAGTACATGTGAAGATGTTCAGCATCATTAGCTGTTAGGGAAATGCAGAGCAAAACCACAATGAGATGCCATTTCACACCCACTAGAATGGCTACTAGTTTTAAAACAAAAGAGCAATACTGCAAGTGTTGTAGAGGATGTGGAGAAATAGGAACACTCACTCATGATTTGGGGAATGTAAAATGGTGCAACCACTGCGGAAGGCAGTTTGGTGATTCCTCAGAAAGTTAAGCATAGAAACGCCATAGGATTCGGCAATCCCATTTCTAGGTATCTACCTAAAGAATTGAAATAGGGATTAAACAGATATTTGCACAACAATGCCCTTAATAACATTATTCACAATTGCCAGAAGATGGAAGCAACCCAAGTATCCATCAACTGATGAATGGATTAAAAAAACAAGTGGTATATTCTTTTTTTTTTTTTAAACACTAGGATTTTATTGGCTCACAGTTTTTTTTTGTTTGTTTTTTTTTTAATTTGCATATGGGCAGGAGGCACCAGGGATGGAACTCCAGACCTCCAGCACGGCAGGTCGGAGCTCTGCCTGCTGAGCCATGGCAGCCACCCACAAGTGGTATATTCTTAAGTGGAATGTTCCACCATAAAAAAGGAATGATATTCTTATACATATAACAACATGAATGGACCTAAAGACATTATGTTTTGTGAATTAAGCCAGACACAAAAGTACAAATATTGTATGATCTTACTGATATAAAATAATTATTATTTTCAAAATCATAGAGTCACAAACTAGAATATAGATTACTAGGGGATATAATAGGGGTAGGAAATGGAGAGTAAATGCTTAACTTGTACAGAGTTTTTATTTGGGGTGGTGGAAAATTTTGCTGATGGATGGTGATAGTAATATATTATGGATATATTTAGCAGCACTAATTTTATATTTAAATATGATTAAAAGAGGAAATTAAAGATTTCCATATGTTACTAGAATAAAGATTAAAATGACAAAACATTGTTGGATTGCAGAACACCATCTATGAAACTTGTAAATCCCAGACTATACCTAGTATAATTACAATAATATTCTTTTATCAATTGCCTCAAATGTACTACACGAATACAATTGTTAATAATGGGATGTGGGATATGTGGGGACTCTGCATTTTTTTTTTGCAAACATACCACTTCTCTAATTAAAAACAACAACAAAAAGACACTTCTAAAAGGAGGCAGTGTAACTCCCTGCACATTTCTCAACTCTTGCTCTTCCCTATGTAATGAAAGTGGTGATCTCCTGGTGAGAGGCTAAAGCCACCAAGATAGGATCGAAGCATGCTGGAGAGCTGCTCTGCAGAGGTCCAGGCCTCAGCACACCGAGGCGAATGGGAAGCAAGCTCTTTTGTGTTTTAACCGCTGATATTTTGAGGCTGCGTCTTAATTTAGCAAATCCTAGCCTCTCCTGACTGACCTGTCCTTCCATGTGGCTTGTCAGAAAACTTGATTGTCCTCCTTTAATCCTGATATTAAGAAACAAGTCATCAAGTAACATTCTGGTTTTATTTTCTGTGAGTTTGACTGAGCCACTGAACATTAATTGGGGGCTTAGTCACCGGACTAATAATAGGACAGAAAAAGATAAGGTAATCTCTCACTTCCGGGTGAGCACATCTACTGAAGCAGAGAATGTTTACATGAAGTTAAAATTCTGTTTACTAAAAGCATGACGATGATTTGTTTTTATCAATAAGAGTTTCCTGGAGTAGGTGAACACTGAACTACGCCTTAAAAAATAGCTGTTATTCAAGGAAAGGGGAGATGGAAAATGGGATATAAATGAGCTTCAGGTAGAGGAGACAATCTGAGCAAAGGGTAAGATCAGGAAGGACTGGAACGGAGGGAATTTTAAGCAGTCTGATACTGCTGGAGCATAAATTGTAAGATACTGAGTAGTAAAAAAAAAAAAAAAAAAGGCTGAAGATGGACTCAGGACAAGACCTTAGAAACTTCTGAACTTTGAAAAATGGACTTTCCTGTAATTCATGGAAAGTCATGAAGTGGATTTGGTTATGTTTGATATGGTGGGAGAATGGATTTGAGATGGGCAAGACTGAAGGAAACTTTTGCTCAGGCAGAAGTGAGAGATGTTGAAGGGTTGCATTACGAAGTTGTTGGAGGTAACACACAGAAGAGGCTACAAAATATGAACTTTGGAGTATCACTGTTTGATCTCAAGTTCAAGCTCTTCAAATTTGTAAGCACATGAATAGAAAACTGGTTTTTTACACCTTAATTCCCTTGTTTGCAAATTTGGGATGATAAAATAGATCTATAGAGTTACTGTGAATTTTACATGCAAAACTAAGTAAACTGAGCCTAGCTATATTAGCAGGCATATATAAAAATTGGTGGATTCAAGAAACATTTGCAAGTGCAATGGATTCCTAGGTGGCTAATATTTATATAATTAATGGACACCACTTGCATAATTTTCCTATAACAATAAAAATTCTGTTTCTGGGTGATATTTCCTTCTTTACTTATGGAAATAGAAATCATTGGCCTACTTTTCAGATTTTTGCCATACACCATATTATAGTAGAATATGGGTAGTAATTGATAACAGGAAAGTGGAAAAAATTCCGAGTGGAAGATATGTGCAGAGAAAAGGGAAGTAGGTTGGAAGAATCCGTGGAGAACAGCACCATTTTAGGAGCAGGGAGAGATAACGGCGCTGAAGGTAAAGAATGAAAAGAAACAAGTCATGTTCATCATCTTGGAAATGAAGAATACTCTAGTTTACTTTCTTACTTATAGAACAGAATCTTAGATATCCATCATGACCCACACTCTCTCTTCAAACTCTCCATTTTTGGAAATAAAGAGGGGTTGGTGCACTTTTTAGAATATCCTTCACTTTCTGAGCTCTCGTTATCTGCTAAATGAAATTTCAGGAAGCAATAGATTCTGGAAACAATAGATTACTGAAATATGGGACTCTTTGCTATATGAACTTACAGTTTGGATTTAGTAGCCACATGGATTCAAATTTTAAAAGTAAACTTTTATCTGAAGACCCTTCCCATATCCAAAATGAATAAATATAAGATAGGATAGTTGTTAGTCTAAATCCGAAGTTGTAAATTCATGTAGAAGTAAAATTCTATTCCACAGTTCTCATAAAATTAGATGAAAAGACAACCCAGTATACCTTTTAGCTATTTGTGGCCATTTGATTAAGCTGTGATCTGAACGGTGAAATGTGATCTCCATAGTGTATGTAATTTGGTTTATATTCATAAAAGAAAGCTGTTTGCCCTCCATTTTTCTTGATGCATTCAAATAGATTTGAATGCAAATATGACATCAGTGAGCCATTTGTGACCATGAGGATAAGGAAAGCATCCTAGCAGGTGGAGAAAGTGCAGGTGGAATATGCTTGTACCCCTGGATGGAGAAGAATTGTCTACTCTTTGGACTGTTCACCAGCTCAGACCTTTGTGTCTCATAGTCCCTTCTTGTGCCTACTTTTTGGGGGTAAATCTGCCACCAAAAATATATTCTTTATGGCTCCATATCATTTACCAGGGAAGACAGTGGTTTTCTAGTCTTGCTTACCTCAGTAGCATGTTTAATTCTGGAGTTCAGCAATAGGAAATACACTTGCTTACAACAATTAACTCCTTCTTCAGCTTAAACTGATAAATTAACTTTATCAGTAATAAAAATGATACCTTGTTTTATCATTTGCTTTAATCATGTATTATTTCTTGGTCATAGAAAGCTAGTATTATTTAGTGTCCAACGGAGTCCCCAATAATCAAGCGTCTGTTTTCATAATATAACCTTTACTGAGTTTAGTCAAATAACTGAGCATTTGGGTAAAAATAAATTGAGAAAGGTAATTATTTTGTATCATGTCTATCAATAGATTTAAAAGACATTTTTGTTGGACTGCCATCGTTAATGCTAGAGAGGAAAAAGCGGTAGTTGGAAACTATGGGATGATAAGTGTGAATTATTCATAATTCCATAAGGATTTATTCAACACCCACATTGTGAACAAAAGCATAAATATCTATAGGGCATATGTACATAAATATGTGTGTATATGTATATATACAAACATATTTATACAGTGACTTTTTATTCATGCATGCTCTAATATCTAATAAGTTTGCCTCCAGGTACAAAACTCCACTTGCAAGATCTATCAAGTATAAACATCATTATCTGTCTACAAGAAATTTCCATCTACAACAATCTTTTTCTGGAAAAATAAATGTTTCCCTTGGGAAAATAGTCAAATGTGAATAGATACAATGAAACTTTTAGTGAACAAATGTATACTTTCTGGTAACATGTAAAAGTCAACATACAGAAAATTATGAACCATACGTTAAATTCTGGGCAGATGCTTAGCAAAGCTTCAGTACAAAGCCTGAGTACAACCTGGCAGGTTGTATTGGAAATCTTTTTATAGTCTGTAGTGACTGAAGTTATTTTCTTATGACACATTAATGTTGCTTTGTAATTGGAGTTCAAAGAAAGCTTATTCAATTGATTTCTGTGCACATGCAGAATCTGGATTGCATAAACTGATATAGCACCCCCCCACTCAAACCAAAAATATTATTTTATTCTTATTAAGAGAGAGTTTTCAACTCAAATTTCCAGCTAAACAGACACAAACACATACACATACAACTTTTTATTTTCAGGTTTTACATTTCCTGTGTTTTGATGAGATAAGCATGATATTTTTCTAAGATTGATTTACTGTAACTATACTCTATTATATATTACCAAGAATTTCATTTAACAAATATTTTGTTTGGGGGTCTTTCAATCATTATAATTTTTAAAGCAACAAAACCACAATGATATAGTTATGGAAATGAGAGATGAAAGGGAATAATAAATACTCTTTATAATATAAATCTGAAGTTTCTGAATATGGTATTCTCTCATTTAATGCCAAAGACACATTTTTAGGTAGTGGAAGAAAATGCAATTTTTAAATCTTTATAGAATATGCATGTTCACGTATTTTCTTTCTACTGTAATGTGAACCAATAACATAAACATAATTATCTTACAGTAATCCCTTACCATTTTTTGTGAGGATGTGCAAATCAAGCGCTTTTTTTAGCATGCAATTTAGCTAAGTTACAAATAAGGGATTAAGAAAAAAATCACTGAATTATTAATGTTAGGGGAACACACGATGAATGCATTATGTTTCATGTTTTAGTTGCTACGTTCTTTTCTTCAATTAATTTGCTCATTGTCCATAAGCATTTAATGAGTAATTCTATGCAATAGCTACTGATGAGTACACTGTAGATGTAGCTATGAACAAGAGAGTAAACTGGCACTTTTAAATGGAAATTATATTCTAAGGGAATTTGGTTACTTGCATGTGTGAAATTAACTATGATATACATATAGGGACAGGTGCTATAAATAAAATAAAATGAGTAACGGGATGCTAATTAAGGTAGGATGGGGAAAGACTTTCTGCAGAATATTTGTGCAGTGACCTGCATGATGAAAAACAGGCAACATGAGAAGATCTCCAGGAAAAGCATTCCAGGCACAGAGAGCATTAAGTGCAAATGTGTTGAGGGTAAACATCCGTGTGCATATGAGGAAATGAAAGGTCAATGGCTGCTGCACAGCATCTGAAGTGGAGATGATAAATAAGCATGCACTAGACCAAGAAAGAATTTGCATATTACAGAATAGATTTTGGATTTTAGTCTAAGAGTCTCAAAGTAGAGCAGTGATATGTCCTGAAGTATATGTATAAAATATCATTCTGGTTACCACATAGGAAATTACTGCAGAGAAACATAAACATATGCTAATAATAAAAAGAATAATACATTTTGGGGAAAATATTTCCACTTTCCACCAAGACAGAGTAACAGAGATTGGATTTACACTTATACCTGAAACAACTAAAGCAATTGGACAACATACATGAAACAATGGGTTTCAATAGACATTGGGTATCAGTCAATGAAGGAGAATGATCTCTGAGAAATGGAAAATAATGAGATGAGCGCTGTAATTTTTCACCTTGAGCTTACTGTCAACAAAGTTTCCAGGCTGCGGCACAGAGTCAGGGAACCCACTTAGAGCCCAATGGGTTATATTATTTCATGAGACTTCTCAGAGAGTGAGTGGGAAGAGGAAGTTTACCAAAGTTAGCAGAATAGAATTCCAGAAAGAAGAGAAATATACAGAGACAACTCTGGAGAAAGGCAGAGGGTACTCTCTAGGATTCAGCAGATTCCTTAACAGTACATGCATGAAATGAAGCTAATAAAGACGAGGGAAAGAACCATTTCAAAGGATATGACCGAACAGTAGCCAGACCTCACAGGCGCTAAGAATAGAATCTTTTCCACAGTTAGATTGGAAAACTTCATTGTCCACAGGGAATTAGGGAGATTGCTGAGAAATGTCTTGCTGCAGTACAGGGAAATAATTAACCTTAGAATAAGTGCTGCTCTAGTCTTACCTAAACAAATCTTAAAAGAAATATATGACCAAAGAAAGAGATGGTATTTGGTGCAAAATTTATATTTTCTGTAACACACTAATTATCATGTATAGCCAGTTTATTCAAATACCAGAATTACATGGAACTTTGAATAGGGAGTGAGATCTTATTGGTTTGTTCAGGTTAATGTGATGTCCTGATACATCCCAAAGTAATTTGTGCAGAAAATTAAAAAGTATTTGCAATGCCCCCTTGAGGGACTGGGGACAAAGGTGGAAATATTAAACATTCCCACCTGGGGAAATTCCTGATATTCTCACAAGCCATGGGGGCAACTGATTCAGTAGGTTGAGCCCTCGATCTTGGGGCTTGCCCTTATAAAACTTATTCCTGCAAAGGAGACACTAAGCCTACTTACAATTATTCCTAAGAATCACCCCCCCTCCACCCCCAGAGAACCTCTTTTGTTGCTCAGATGTGGCTTCTCTCTGGAAGCCAACTTGGCAGGTGAACTCACTGCCACCCCTCTTTGTGGGACATGACTCCGAGGGCTGTAAATCTTCCTGGCAATGTGGGACAGAACTCCAGGAGAGATAAGTCTGAACCTGGCATCGTGGGGGTGAGAAAGCTTTCTTGACCAAAAGGGGGAAAGAAATGAAATAAAAGTTTCAGTGGCTGAGAGGTTTCAAATAGAGATGAGAGGTCTTTCTGGAGGTTATTCTTATGCATTACATGGATATCCCTTTATAGTTTTTAGTGGATTAGAATAGCTAGAAGTAAATACTTGAAACTGTTGAATTGCATTCCACTAGCCTTGATTCTTGAAGGCAATTATATAACTATATTTCTGAACATTGTGACTCTGTGATTGAGAAAACACACGGCTGACACTCCCTTTATCCAGTGTATGGACAGATGAGAAAAATAATAAGGACAATAAAATAAATAATGGAGCAATAAGGGGCATGAGATGTTTTGAGTGTTCTTTATTTTTGGCACGGGCAGGCTCTGGGAATCAAACCCAGGTCTCTGGCATGGTGGCAAGCAAGAATTCTGCCACTGAGCCACCGTTGCACTGCCCTTGGGTGTTCTTTTTAGCTTTATTTTTATATGTATTTTTTTTGACTAATGAAAATGTTAAAAAATTGATTGTGGCGGTGAATGTACAACTATAGGATGATATGGTGAACCACTGATTGTACACTTTGGATGAGTATATGGTATGTGAATATATCTCAATAAAATTTCATAAAAAAGACTCAAAATTTGTAATTGATGATCAAACATGTCTTCAACAAATGTTGTAAAAACTGAGAAAAAGAAATATGAGAATCAACCTGTTTTAAATAATTTAACTGTGCCCCTAAATAAATCTCAAGTGTATTCATACAGAAATAAAAAGTATCCCGGACCACATAAGGTAAAATTTACAATGCCCAATATCCTATAAAAAATTACCAGGCCTGCTAAACGTCAGGGATATATGAATCAAAATGAGGGAAAAAATAATCAATTGAAACCAATCCAGAAATGACATCGATGTTAGAATTAATAGACAAGGATATTAAAACAGCCATTATAACTGGATTACATAAGTTAAAAAACCTAGACGATGAACCATGCTGAGTAGAAATTTAAAAAGACTTTAGAACTTCTAAAGATGACTATAATGTCGAAGTTAAGAAACACTGGGTGGCAGAATTGACATTGCTAGGGGGGAAAACATTATAGAGACTGGAAACATAAGAATAGATAGTATGTAACTAAAACAAAGAAAAAAGCCAAAAAGTTTAGAAAGAATGGTGATCTGTGGGGCACAAAGCAACTGAACATCTGGGTAATTAGCTTTCTTAAAGGAGAGGAGAGAGAGGGTCAGGGTGTGGGATTTTACCCTACTCACAGCTAAAAGAGTTAGCTTATTACTGCTTCATGGAAACTGGCAGAAGACATGAGATTTCTGGGTCATTAGAATTTATTAAATTCTTTATCTCTGCACAGCAGGCAGCATGAGTGCCATGTTTTCATCAGTTGTCCTTCCCGTCTGTGGGAGCAATGCAGAGGGGCCCCGGTTAGGTGCTGTGTATACAGTGGTTCTGTGGCATGGCTGAGGCATGCTGAGTTTGGAGACCCTACCTCTTTCATAGCAAGCTTGCTCCTTGTTCTGGAAGGGGGCATTAACTCTCCCTCCAAACATCTCAACTATTGAAGAGCAAAGAAATGTCTACATTTTAGGATAGATTATACAATGAGTACTATGCAACCGTTCGAAAAGATGTCTTCAGAGAACATTAAAAATGACATGAATAAATGTCATGAAATTAGCATTAAAAATAATCTAGACATGCAATTTAATATAATTATATACTTAAATTTATTTGTTTTCAATACATTCCACAGAGAATGATGTGCTATAATCTGAAACACATACACATATACAAACATGTAACTTAAATCTAAAATGGACCATTTTCTTCAAAGCTGCCATGGGATTATTGAAACTTTAGTATATCATCTCTTATAGTCAAGTCATAAAGTTCTATCTTCTATATAGAACCTAGGAGACAGAAAACTACATCATATCTCATTATCCAATTTTCTGTAAGGGAGGTTTATTCCTTTGTATCAATTTTTGTGCTACAACCAAACCTTACATATTATGGATTATTTCTTCTTTAAAAAGAATTATATATTGTTATTAGAATATTATTTGGAAATGAGATAAAATAATGATTTAAAAAATAAAACATGAAGAAAGGAAACTACAAAAATTGTAAGGAAATTCTCACAGCAAACCCTTGAAGTTGAATGATTTCTAATGATATTCTTTTGATGTACAATGATGCCTTATAAGGTATTTAAGAAATTCTTTAGTATTAATTAATATTATTTGCGTTTCACACCCAATCCTAAAAAAGAATAAACTGATCATTATCAATCAAGACCAAATTTTAAAATATTTTTGCATATATAAGAAAATGAAAATGAGATTTTTCATCTCTTACAGTTTGATATTAAGATGTATGCTTTGCATTGTACATGAATGCCGGGACCCACGTGAGCATATGACTGGACAGGCTATAGAGAACTTGATTCATAATGGGCATATCTGGATGTATTTTCACTTGGTAGTTCACAGCCATGTATCATCCCTGGAGCTATTTCTCAAAAGGCTTATAATTCTGTCCTCTGGATAACATGGCCTTGCCCCAGCATCCCAGGATTCTGCCCTGTCATCCTCTCCCTGCCCCATACTGCATCTTTTCTGACTACTGATCTCTCCACATGTAGGGTCTGTGCAATTGTTTGGCCCAAAATGCCACAAGAAGAGACTGCTTGTATGGCTTCCTGGACCTGCTGCAGAGCCCTTTCCTTTGCTGAGCAGAGCTCAGATATGGTCATCTTTCACTTTGCCAGGATTATGGGCTGGAATAGTGGTCCTGGATGAGGAATGTGATATTTTAGGATTCAAAGAGGCCTACCAGGTGCTGAGATTCTTTCTTTGTGGAAGGGGATGTCGGATGGATTAATTAGTTTCTCATTTTGGAGGGAAAACCTTGGAAGGCCTCGGACCATTGCACTCCTAGATTTTCAATAAAATGATATGCCCCCAACCCTTCATAAGGTTTAACACTCACTTCCCGAAGCACATATCTTACCAGCATCTCTTGTGTACCAGCTATCTCTTGCCTTCCTGCCTGGTCGCCATGATGTCCTCAATGTAATTGAGCAATGTGATGTTCTAGGGGTAGTTAGATGTTCCATATCTCTTTGTACTATATTACAATAGAGGCCCAAGACTTAATAGTTCTGTGGCAAAATTGTAAATAAATATTTTTATTCATTCGACTTGAACATGAATTGTTTCAGATAATCTTTTTTTTTTTAATGGGAATAACGTGTGACAGGGGCCTTATTAGTCTGCTTTAGCAATTAAACTACATTTGGCACGAGTTACAACCAAAGATGTCACTTGATTGAGTTGGCAGTAGTCTACACTCATTCTCAAAGATTGATCCATTTTCTCAGGGCCACTCTGGCAAATTAATAGAAATGCTATTGGGATCACCACCACTTAATATTTTAGGTCTTTACTAGTGGCAAAATTCTCAGCCAGGCTCCTGTCTTCTGCCTTTGAGATATAATCTTCTTTTTCATTCCTATCTTGGTCAGAGGATAGACAATTTCATAGGTTACCACTTGGCCTTCTCCATTATGTGTGCACTACTTCGTAGGCTAATGACCCAACGTGGGCAATTATTCTAATTGCAAGGCATAACAATTCAAACACTTGAGTATTGAGAGGTCAACACTTTGTCAGTCTGTGGACCCAGTTGCCCCCCTGTGAGCTGGACTTTAGCCAGGATCCATTTTTTACCTCTGCCCATCAGTCCCTACTCTAATAAAAGGCTATGATATGCCATAGTATCAACTCAGATAATAGTTCTTGTTCTATTTCAGCATTCCTTTTCCCTTACAGTACATTGACCTCTGTAAAGCAGCATAGCTTTACAGAAGTAAAGTTCCCGCAGTCCTTCCACTTGGGGAACTTACCACAGTATATAATTGTCATGGTGCTGTAGGGGCCTTCCTTTGAGAGACCAGGACACTTTGCTAGTCAACAGGTTCCTGATTTAAAAATTGGCTCAGGGGAGGGGCCAAGATGGCGGCTTAGCAAGGTGCGCATTTTAGTTCGTCCTCCAGAACAACTACTAGCTAACCAGAAACAATACAGAATAGCTCCCGGAACCACGATAGTGACCGAACACACAGCGCGCCCAGAACGGGAACAGCTTAGACCGACGGCAACTGGCCGGATCTGTGAGTTCCCCAAAGCCGCGGCGGCCGGCGGCAGGCGCCCGCCGTCCCCTCCCCCATAGGCGGCTCCGCGGAGAGAAAGGAAGCAGTAGCAGAAATTGAATCCAAACGACCGCACTCGCGCAC
>PVIY010003507.1:0-112531 GCA_004026745.1 Myrmecophaga tridactyla
TAAATTCTCCCTTTTAAAAGCTGTTCTGTTTCTGGTACATAACAGCAGCTAGGAAACTAGAACAAATCTTTGTATGAGAGAAGCTGGGTGCTGCTGTGGTTTGCACACACCAAACATGTTGGAACAGCTTTTTAAATGGATAAGGGGAAGATTCTTGTGGAGTTGTGAGGAGTCTGATAGAGAAGGTCTAGAATGTTTTGAAGAGATGGTTGGTAGAAATGTGGACTCTAAAGATACTTTTTATAAGGTCTTAAGCAGAAATGAGGCATGTGTTATTATAAACTAGAAGGAAGTTGATCCTTGTTTTAAAATGGCACACAATCTGACAAAGTTGACTAGTGGCTTTAACTGAAAGACAGATTTTAAAAGCCATGAGCATGGGTATTTGGCAGAAGAGATTTCCAAATTAAATGTGGAAAGCTAACTCTTGGGTACTAAGAAACCAGAAATTGATGTTCTGGAAATTCTGGGCTTTCAGGAAGGGAGATCTCAAAGAATGGTGCCCCACATGAAGATTTAACCAAATGTGGATCCAGTCAGCCATTTCAGAGAAATCCAGGATTGGAGATGGCATTATCCAGGAAGGATTTATGGAAACTCCTGCTGTCTGATGGGCCCAATCCTTGCTTACTACATAGAAAGCCAGCAAGAGTGCTGTGGGACCTTTATAAATGGAGCTGCTGCCAGTCTGGACTGGGGAGATCAGAAAAGAGACAATGTGAAGGTAAAATAACTTCAGAGGCTGAACTATGGAAGTTAAAGTGTAAAGTTAAGAAACCTTGGACCAGGAGAAGAGACCCACCCAAGCACCTGGAGAGCATGAGTTTGCCCCAAAGGCAGAGGATGGGCTTTCCACCTCATTGCAGTGGAAGAGTTGTGCTACCTCAGGCATTGGAGATGGTAGAGCACATTCCTTGGGGATGGGGGAAAGCCTAGCTGCCACCACAAGATGAGGTTGAGCTTGTGACCCAGAGATAACAGGGAACCTGAGCACGGCCCTGATGCTTGGAGGTGGAGCCAAGAAAAAGGTAGTCTCCCCAGTGTCCCTCAAGGTTGTATTCAGAGAGAGGCAGACCACTGTGTAGGCCCTTGGAAGCGGTGGGACTCCCACTTTCTAAAGTCCTGAAAATAAGTGACTCTAAGACTTTAAAATCTAATGGGCTTTGCCCTGCAGGTTTTTGAAACTGCTTGGTCCAGTGATCCCTGTTTTCCTTCCAATTTCTCCCTATGAAATAAGGTTATTTATCCTATGACTGTTTCTCCTTTGTATGTTGGCAACGTATAACTTGTTCTCAGTTTTATAGGTCCAGAGCCAGAGGAGAATTTTGCCTTAGGATAGACCATGCCTGTAACAGACTTTGATGAGATTCTGTACTGTTTCTGACTTTTATTGTATTTATTTTGTTACAAATAGCTTAAGACTTTCTTATATTGTGATGGAATTCATGTATTTTGCATTTGGAAAGAAAATGTCTTTTTGGGATCCAAAGAGTGAAATGCACTGGTTTAGATTTGTCGACCCCAGAAAAGCCATGTCCTTTAATCTTCATTCAGTATTGCTGGGTGGGAGTTTTTAAATTATCCATGGAGATGTGATCCATTCAATTGTGGGTGGTAACTTTTGATTAGATTATTTTCATGGAGGTGTGTTTACATTCAAGGTGGGGTTGCTTACTGAAGCCCTTTAAGAAGGAACCATTTTGGAGAGAGCTACAGAGTCCATGCAGCCCTAGAGACCTTTGGAGATGAAGAAAGAAAACACCCCTGGGGGAACTTCATTAAACAAGAAGCTGGGAGAGAAAGCTAGCAGAATCCACCTTGTGCCCTTCCAGCTGAAAGAGAAACCCTAAACATCATTGGCCTTCATGAACGAAAGTATTTTTCCCTGGATGCCTTAGATTGGACATTTCTATAGCCTGGCTTTAGTTGGGACATTTTCATGACCTTAGTACTGTGGACTTGCAACTTAATAAATTCCCCCTTTTGAAAGACATTCTGTTTAAGATATATTGCATTCCAACAGCTAGCAAATTAGAACATGGGGGGATGAAGAGGTATAGGAAAAGTATATGTGCATGCTATTAAAGTTAAGTCAGTATCAAACTAAATATGAGCTTTTTGTGTTTAGTATGTTAAATTTTAACTCCATGGTGACAACGAGAGACAGATTAAAAATGTACCCAGAAAGAAATGAGAAGGCACTCAATATGGTACAACACAAAAAAATCAAATGAATAGAAAATAGGCATTAATGGAAGTGAAGGACAACAAAGGTATAAAGTTTACAAAGCCTAAATAGCAAAATGGCAGAAATAAGTCTTGCATTATCAGTAAGTGGATTAAACGGTCCAGTCAAAAGGCAGAGATTGGTAGAATGGATAAAATGCATGAGCCAACTATCTGCTGCCTATAAGATAGTCACCTTAAAATCAAAGATGCAAGTAGATTGAGGGTGAAAGGATGGGAAAAAAGATGCCATGTAAGTAACAGTAAAAGAGAGCTGGACTGGCTTTACTAATATCAGATAAATAGACTTTAAGTAAAAATAGTTATGACAGACAAAGATGGTCAGTATGTACTTATAAAGGGGACAATTGAACAGGAAAAGGTAACAATTATAAATATATATGCACCTAACAACAGAGCCCCCCAAATTATGAGGCAAATACTGACAGATTTGAAGGAACAAATTGTAAGTTTTACCTTAAGAGTAAGAGACTTTAACACAGTCTCAATAATGGATAAAACATCTAGTCAGAAGGTCAATAAGGAGATACAGGACTTGAATAATATTCTAAACCAACTAGATCTAATAGATGTATTTAGAACACTAAACTCAACAAAAGCAGAATACACAGCCTTTTCAAGTGCAATTGCTGATTCTCAAGGATAGACCATATGTTGTGTCACAAACAATTCTCAATAAATTAAAAACAATATTGAAATCATAAAATGCATATTCTCTAACAACAGAATGTAGCTAAAAATCAATAACAGAGGTTAAATGGAAAATTCACAACAAATGGAAATTAAACAACATATTCTTAAACAACCAGTGGGTTAAAGAGGGAAGCAGAAGAAAAATTAAATAACTTGTTGTGACTGAAAATGAAAATGCAACATATCAAAACTTGTGAGATGCAATGAAGGCATTGCTGAGAGGTATATTTACAGCCATAAATGCCTACATTAAAAAAGAAGAAAGACTTCAATACAGGGACCTAACCACAAAACTATAAGAACTAGAGAAAGGAAAACTAACTAAACCCAAAGCAAATAGATTGCAGGGAACAACCAAGATTAGAACAGAGATAAATGCAATGGAAGCAAAGGAACAAAAAAATAGAATCAACAAATCCAAAAGTAGGTTCTTTGATAAGGTCAATAATGTTGAAAAACTTTTAGCTAGACTTACAAAGAAAACAAGGAGAGAATGCAAATAATGAAAATCAGAAGTGAAAAGGGGAGTGTTTCTACTAACCCCCTAACTATAAGAGGACACTATGAACAACTTTATGCCAATAAATTATATAACTTTTATGAAATGGGCAAATTCTTAGAAACACAGAAACTACCTGGACTCCAGAATAAATAGATCTGAACAAATCAGTTCCTAGTTGTGCCAGTTTGAAAGGATTATTTGCCTTAGAAGAGCCATGTTTTAATCTTCATCCATCTTGTGGAGGCAGTCATTTCTTTAAAATGCAAATGCATTCCAACCTATTCGGCACTGTAGGTTGGAAATTTGATCAGATCATCTCCATGGAGATGCGACATGCCCAATTGTGGGTATTAATCTTTGATTAGAGGGAGATGTGACTCTACCCATTCCAGGTGAGTCTTGGTTAGTTTACTAGAATCCGTTAAAAGAGCAAACATTTTAGAAAAAGTGAGAGAGCCATTAGAACCAGGAGAGTTCATGCAGCCAGGGACCTTTGGAGATGAAGAAGGAAAATGCCCTGGTGAGAGCTTCATGAAACAAGAAGCCTGCAGAGAAAGCCAACAGACATTGCTATGTTCACCATGTGCCTTTCCAGTTTAGAGAGAAACCCTGAACATCATTGGCCTTCTTGGACCAAAGTATCCTTCCCTGAATGCCTTAGATTTGACATTGGTATAGACTTGTTTTAATTGGGACATTTTATCAGCCTTAGAACTATAAACTAACAACTTATTAAATTCTCCTTTTTAAAAGTTGTTCCATTTCTGGTATATTGCATTCAGGCAGATAGCAAACTAAAACATGTATGTATACATGTATCATGTAAAAAGGGCATATATGAAAAGTCCACAGCTAACATCCTACTTGAAAAACTGAAAACTTTCTCTTTAAGATCAGGAACAATACATGGATGCCCATTGTCACCAGTGTGACAAATTCTATAATTTACTAGAGGATCTAGCCACAGCAATTAAGAAAAAGAAATAAAAGTTATCCTAAAAACAAACAGCAAAATAAAACAAAGATAAGAAAAAAAGTTATCCTAGTTGGAAGGGAAGAAGTAAAATGTTCCTTATTTACAGAAATTCCTGAAAAATACACAACAAAGCTCATTCAAAGAGCCAATAATTGAGTTTAGCAAAGTGGTGAGGTACAAGGTCAACACCCCAATTTTTTTTAAAAATGTGTTTCAGTTTACAAGCAATGAACAATTGGAATAAGAAATCAAGAAAAAAATTCCATTCACAACAGCAACTGAAATAATTAAATATCTAGAAATAAATCTAACCAAGGATTTTAGTAAAGGACTTCTACACAGAAAACTACAAAACATTGCCAAAAAAATTGAAGAAGAAATACATAAATGGATATACATTCAGTGTTCATAGATTGGAATACTAAATATCATTAAGATGCCAATCTTACCCAAAGAAATTTATGGGTCCAGTGCAATCCCACTCAAAATTCCAAAACCCATCTTTGGCAGAAATGGAAAAGCAAATCACCAAATATAGGGAAATGTAAGTGATCCTGAATAACTTAAGCCAATCTTCAGAAAGAAGAATGAGAATGTTTTTAAAACTTATTACAAGGCCATAGTAATTAAAAAGGATGGTATTGGCAGGAAGACAGATATAGAGACCAGTAGAATAGAACTGAAGAGCTCAGAAATCAACCCTCACATTTATGGCTAAGTGATTTTGGATAAGGAGGCAAAACCCCTCAATTTTTTGAGTCTTTTCAACAAATGGTGCTGGGAAAACTGGATCTCAATTTACAAAAACGAAAGAAGTTCCTTACCTCACACTGTATAAAAAAATCAAGTCAAAATGAATCAAAGATTTTAATAATAGCTAGAACTTTCAAACTCCTAGAAAACAAAATGTAGGAAAGTATCTTGAGTACCTTGTGTCAGGTAATGGTTTCTTAGGCTTTGCACCTAAAATACAATCAACAAAAGAAGAAATAGATAAATGGGACCTCATCAAAATTAAAATATTTTGTACCTCAAAGGAATTTATAATGAAGTAAAATAACATTCTATACAATGGGAGAAAATATTTGGAAACCACATATCTGATGAGGATTAATATCTGAACATATAAATAAATCCTTCAACTTAACAACAAAAAGACAAATAACCCAATTTAAAAATGGGTAAAAGTCTTGAATAGACATCACTCCAAAAAAGATATACAAATGGGTAGAAGGTAGATGAAATGTTGCTCAACTTAGTTAACCATCAGGGAAATGCAAATTAAAACCACAATAAGATACCATTTCACATTCACTACAATGGTTGTTATTTAAAAAACAGAAAATAACGAATGTTGGAGAGGATGTGGAGAACAGGAACATTCATCCATTGCTGGTAGCAATGTAAAATGGCACAGCCTCTTTGGAAGACAATTTGGAACTTCCTCAGAAAGCTAAATGTAGAACTACCATATGACCTGGCACTCCCACAATGAGGTATATATCCCAAAGAATTGAAAGCAGGGAATCGAATAGATATTTGCACACTGATGTTTATAGTGCCATTATTCACAATTGCCAAAAGATGGAAACAACCCAAGTGTTCATCAACTGATGAATGGATAAAATGTGGTATATATATATGATGGGTTATTATTCAGCCATTAAAAGCAGTGAAATTCTGATACATACAACAACATGGATAAATCTGGAAGACATCATGTTGAGTGAAACAAGACAGACATAAAGCACAAATATTGCATGATCTCACTGAGTTGAACCTACTAGAATATGAGAACTCATAGGGTCAGAATCCAGACTACAGGTTAGCAGGGGATGATAGGAATAAAGAATGGGAAGTAGGGCTTAAAATGTGTAAGGTTCCTATTTGGAATGATGGGATATTTTTATATTGGTGGTGATGGTAGCACATTATGAATACAAGTAACAGCACTGAAATATATATCTAAATGTCCTTATAAGGGGAAATGTCAGATAAGGTAACCAAATAAAAATCTTTTAAAGATCCATGAAACTACACTATACAACCATAAAAATGTGCTATGAAAAAAAAAGTGCTATGATCAATTGTAACAAATGTTCCACACCCATGCAAGTTGCTGTTAGTGGGGTGGTAGGGGAGTCCTGTATTTTCTTCCTGATTGTTCTGTAAACCCACAACTTATCTAAATACAGAAAAAAATATATGATTAAAACAAAAGACCAAATAAATTCCAACCAGGAGGTGAAAACTCTGTTTATCAAGTTTTATCTAGATACCATAAAAGATATCAAATATCATATTTACCAAAAGCAAATTCTTACAGTCTCCTCTCTCCTGCTCTAAGGGGAGGAACCAAATCTGATAGAAACCATGAATAATAAGGTCTAAATTCAAGTTCTGATATGATGATATGTTGACAAACATTAGTTGTAAACAAGGTGGGAACTGGGTGAAAAATAATCAGTTTATATTGGACAGATCAAGCTTGCTGCATTTTATATGATAAATTAAAAGGAAGAATGCAGCAATAGTAAAGTTTATGTGAAAAGGAAAAAGATGGGGCTGCAAATTTCTTACTTTATATGATACCCCTCAATCAATTTTAACTTACATTAACTTAAACTGTGTTAATAAGTCTTGAGCGGAATCATTTGGAAATTCTGTTCCCTATTCACATTTTCCCAGATATACCACTTCTAAGTTATTGCTTTATATGTTTCTACTTTATGTGGTGTCCAGCTTAAAGTTTCATGCCTCATACTCTTAATGGGTTGAACTTTGTTTTCAATTTCTCTCAAGTATTCTTTTGTCAATTCCTTCCTTCCAGATTCTTTTCACTTTGCACAGAAGTCAGAAACTATATTTCCAAGAACCCCTTTCCTTATATGGTTTCATGAGAGAGTTTTCAATAATGTGCTCTCACAAGAGATTTCAAAGACCATATAGAAGGAAGGATCATCATTGTCCTAAAGCAGTCAGACCATAGGCAGCTGGCCAATGTGATTGAAGATTGTTTTATAACGAACATGATTTATTTGTTTGTGTCAGTGTGCTTTTTGGACTTGAGCCAAATATTTCTTAATTTATAGGAAATATCATTTATTTTTTTTCATTCTCTTCATTTTCAACACTTGAAATGTCTGTAATGTATATCCCTTCTCCTGGACTTACATTTTTAAGTTTCTTACTGCTTGTTTTCTATATGTAGTCCATCTCTCTTGCCTCAATATTGTGTTGATGTCTGTGTTTTCAACTTCTAATCCAGTTTTTTGTTTGCTCATCTTTGCAGTTCCCTTAAAAATTATTTAACATTCAGCAATGCTATTTAGTTTCCAAAATTTATTTATTTATTGACTTAATCTCAATGCAACCTTCATTTTTGAAGATGCCAATTATAATTTTTTACACATTCCTCTCTCTTTTTGTAACTCTCCCGATCAATTCCTATACTTATTCTTATTGTTGATTTATATCAAAAGTCTGATGATTCTTAGTTGTAGAAACATAATTACAAATTGTAGCTGGCATGGAAACTTTCATAAAGTTTAGAGTGAGTCTCTAGCCAGGGAGATTCCTCCCTTATGTGGGAGTCTACCTGAATGCTCTGCAGGTAATTGCACAGGAATGCTCAGGCAGGCAGCCTTCTCTTCAGATGAGTGGGGAGCATGCAGGCAAGTTGTTGACTTCCTAGATAGCAAAGTAAGAATGCTGTCTGATATAAAATACTACTTTTAAAATGTTTTCCCCACTTTGTGCACATAAAAAAAATTCATCAAATAGTTGGATTCTTCTTAAATGCTTCTCTGGTCCTAAAATAATTAAGCATCTTTATCTTTATCTTTCAGAATCTTGGTGGTTCTGAAACTTGCTTGAAATCACCTGGGGATTTTTAAAAATTGCTCTTTCCTGTTACTTACACCTAAAGATTATGATTCAATTTTAGCAGTGGATGAAAACCAGTGTTCTGGGAAGATGTTTTAGTGTTTTCCCATCCAATTTGGCTTGCTTTCTTTATTTCAACCAGACATTGAGAGAAATTAGAGAGCACCCCAGCTGGTCCAAAATTCTTTTGTAATCTGGTTCACCACTCATTCAGAACCATTACTGGCATAGGCTGGGGCAGTGATTCTCAGCTCTGTCTGTACATTATAACTACCTGGGGAGACTTAAAAATATCCCTATGTTAGACTAATTATCATATACTTGGATACAAGGAAAAGTGATAGGTTTTTTTGGGGGGGTGGGGGGGTGTACATGTTCTGGGAATTGAGTCCAGGTTTCCTGAATGGAAGGTAAGCATTCTATCACTGAACCATCCATGCACCCATGATATATATATATTTTTTCTTTTTTGCACGGGCAGGCATCAGGAAATGAACCCAGGTCTCCTACATGGTGGTGAGAACTCTGTCTGCTGAGCCACCGTGGCCCCCATGATAGGTTTTTGAAAGTTCTTCAAGTGAGTCTAATATGAGGCTAAGGATAGGAGACCTTCTGCTATAGAGTATCTTAGAACAGTGGCTTTCAAATTGGGCATAAGAATCACAATGCTCATTCTGGTAAGTCTTTAATGGGCCCTGAGATTTGTGATGCAGCCAAGATTTTCCATTTCTAACAAACTCTCTGGTGATTCCAATGCTACTGGTTTGTAGACCATTATGAGAAGCTAGGCCTTTAAACTTTTGGGGGAGAAAAACATTATGTCAGAAGTTTTAAGTGGCAGAGCTTTTTTGTTATTTGCTTGTTTACTTTTTGAGTCTGGTTTGGTCATTATTGAGAAGCCCAACTGTTATATATTACTACAAAATTCCTCAGACTCTGTGGGTCACTGATGGAACCCTGCCCTGTTTTTCAGTTCCTATAAAGATTTGTTATTTCATTTTTCATTGAAAAGATAAAACACTCTTCTGAAGGCATTTAGGAGGGGGAGAGGGTAAATATCTCTGCTTCATTCACAGTCATCTTGAAATAGAAAACACTTTTGTGTAGAGTAAATCTCCAAATGACCTCATAGAACACAAGTATATTTTTCTTTGGAATTTTAAAAGCTATCTTAAAGATTTTTCCCAGAAAAAAAATTAGTGTTAATTCTTTTAAACTTAGAGAGTTAAGAAAGGTAAAGTACCTGTAAAAAGAAAAAGAGAGAGAAAACAAAAGAAACGTCTATGTGTATTACTTGAATGCTAAATGCTTAATTAGGCTTTAAAGTGTCTGCAAAATGTGCCAACAGTTTAATAAAGCCATTTATATATATGCAGTATTCTAAAGAACTGATTCATTAAAGAAATTGGGCTATTATTTCTATATCCTGAGTATGTTTTATTTGCAAATTACATTTAGGCCATTAAAAATAAAGTGCAATACTTCAATACTCTGTTTATATGTGGGTATAAAATAAATGCATGGGGAAATACCTGTCATTTGAGATAAAGTCCATGATCCAAGAATTAATTTTTAATCTCACTGAAGTAAAAGTTATAAAATATAATCACCTTTCAAAATATTTTCCTTTGTTTGGCAAGACATTGCTTTCCCATGGTTTAGATGGCACGCCATCAACTTCCATCAAGTAAAACCAATGTGCTCCTCCTGTGCAGATGCCAGTACACGACAGGTCACAACTGCTTGCATCATTGGGACACTTGCCATCAAAACTTGGATTTCTTGCCCCATAGGCCAGATGTTGGACTCCTTAATGAATACATCTCTGCCATGTGCACCTAGAAGAGGAAGGTGATACTTCACTCTCATGTAGCCCTTTCTGACCATCAACAGTCCTTCTGGCCAACTGTACACTTGAAGTCAGATTTCTGGCTCTAGCAATTAGTCTTTCTGACTGACTCTCCTGATGTTTTTCAGTCACCTCCTTTGTCTTGATTTGAATATGGCAGAAACTGTTCTTACTGATTTTATAAATTCAAATATGGAAGGGACCTTAGAGTACGTCAGATTGTGTTTACAACCAGGAATACTGGGGAGTCCAGGAGGTCTTAATGGGGGCTGGTGATTGGCTGGGAGGATGGCCTAACAGATCACTTTCACGATCTTTCTCTATATTGTCAAGTTTGTTTCATCAAACAACAAAAAACATAATTTTTCTCCTCTAAGTTGACTTTTTTACAGCGTCTTATGGCACCTGAAACATTATCTATCATCAGGTAGATCTCCTGGTTGAATGTAAAGCTTTTACTTTCAGGGGTTCTTTAAATAGATGAATATTAGTGTTTGGGGTCCATATGAATTATTTCTTTCCAGTCTGTACCACTTCAAATATGTTTACTTCCAAAAGGGTCTTTCTAGCTCCTATCTCGAACATCCTTAAAAAATGACCTGATGCAGACCCGATTTCATATGTCTTATCGGTTTCTTTGTTTCCAGGAAGAATTTTTCTTAGGAAATATATTTGGAATTACACTTTTATTTTTTCATTTTACTGCAAGTATGTATCATACTTGGTAGTGCATCACATGGGAGGAGTAACCACATTTAAAGGCTTGTGATGTAATTATGGGATGGGCAGACTTTCCAGGAAGATGAATGAAGAGTGGCAAGTGAAGTCTCTGGAGTCAAGAGGATTGGATGCAAAATACTAGCTGTGTATAATGAGCCTCAGTGTCCTGACTGTTGATATGAGCATAAATTCTGTCTCCTAAATTGTGTTGAAACGATTGGCATTTAGTAATTGTAATTAATTTAACCCACTTTCTTGTAGGCACACAGAACTAAAATCAACCCTGCTTCTATGCATGTATTTTCACTCTATATGTTTTCCAAAAGAAGAACATTTTTGACAAAGTCTAATTCTACACCTTTTCTACTCTAGCATTTCATGTGTCAAATGCTCAAATATTCTCTAAATCTTTGTGAGGAATCACTAAAGGACAACTGCAGTAGCTAAATGTGACCTGAGTCAATATTATTAATGAATTCTTGATAAGGTATGACAAAGGCACCTTCAATAATATTTAACACAATGAATTTATTTTTTCTATACTTTTTCTTTCTTCCTCATATATATACTTTAGATAAATGCTGATAAGTGTTTCTCAAACCTGGCTGATCATTAGGATCATTAAGGAACTTTTAAATACATAATTATTTGGAGCCTATATCCAAGAGATTCTGATTTAGTAAAATAGGGCTGGGGCTTAGGAATTTCAGTGTTTTAACCCCCGACCAACTGATTCTGAAGAGTGGTCATGTTTGGGAATGAATGGCATTGATACCTTGTAGAACAGAAATACCTGAGTTCTAAAACTTGCAATTCTATAGCTGATATGGTTTTGTGTTAGGAGGTTTACCAGAGAAAATTGTTCTTATTGCTGCTATTGTTACTATGGATACTATTATTATATTTTCTTTTATTGAAATAATCATAGTTGAAAACAAAATTCAAGGTAAATTGAATAGGAAATACAAAATTATTGACTCTTAGGGACTGATGTTTGTATTTATCACTTTTAGTGTATTATTTATAAATTTCTCATTCATTTCCAATAAATATAGAGCTATAAATTAAAAAGTAAAATTTTGTTTGCTTACAATATATAGATCTATTACAATTGGATCTGTAAGTGAAAAACTAAATGCACATGAAAACAAAATTTAAATATGTCAAGTAGGTCATAATTCAAATTACTGTTCTTCTTTTAAGCTTTCTGTATATAAGATGAATAGGCACATTTAAATTATAGGCATTTCAGAGATAATAATATGTTATTATGAAATAAGACAAATGACACTATGTTTTGAAGGAAACCATAACTGAAAGGAAAATAAAGAGCCTGTAAATTGATTTAATAAAAGCTTTGTGAATTAAATATTTGGGATTTCTCTCACTAACATAATTTAGCATTTAAACATATGGGTGCTTATGTTCAGAAAATTCTCCTTTTAGCATAAATCCTTTATCAAATCTATTCCCTTTATTTAAACCATAATGAAGAAATGTAAGGCTCTCATTCATTCAATATACCCTTGTTATAGGTAAAACCATTATTTAACTCCCCTCCTAAGTTAAGGAGTTAAGTAGTGAACATAGTCCTTTATAAAGGACCACACTGATTTCTAGTACACTGTAGAACTGCAGGGTAAACTTCTAAATCAGGGATAGTTTCTCTCTCCTCCTTTTCATTTATTGGCTAAATGAACAATCAATTTTCCTGCTGAGTCTGAATTTGACCTTAAAATCCTTCCAGAGGCAGCACTCGAGCCATTGATAACTAATCAATTGGTTTGGGAAAAGAAACTTGTCACTCGCCTGTTCCAACACCTTTTTGTGACTTAAATATACAGGTTAATGTTCACACCTTTTAAAATGCATCCCATGTTTTACAATGTGCAATATGAAGCTCACAATTTTTCAACATCTACAGACTAATATTTGTACCATTCGTGCAAACAAGCATAAATAAACGATAGCACAGAAGTGAAAAGCCCCAGTGCATTGATATATATAGAACAGTAATACTGTTTAAGATCATAATGTCTTTTAAATTATTCTTTGTTGTGCTGTATCTGTTATCATGGGATTCATCTTTTGTGTCTTAACCACTAATAACCACAGTGCAATCAAATGATACCCTTTCTGTCATTCTTTCTATTGTTATGTTGAAGTCTTTCTTGCCATGTTTGCCGGCTTTTATCAAACCCCCACTAGACCTTCACTTAATTTTTCTACAGTGTGCACATTCCTCAGCTACTTTATTTCTGTAGACAATTCTTCTCAGTAACTCACTCTTGGTTGAATGCATTTTTTATCTCATCTTTTCTTCTCTCGTATATTTCAAATAGCATTTCTGCTATTTGGTTGGATATGCTTAACAAGCTTGCTTTTCCCATATCAGCTAGATCAGAGACACCCAGCTCAGGAAACATAAGCAGGCTTTGCACCTTTCTTTCTGTTCTGATGCCTTAGAGTCCTCTTATATCAATGCTATTGCCTCAGATTAGGAGTCTGCCTCTCTGCTTTGCCCTTTCAAGACCAAAGTCTTGGATATACTATGTGCTTGCCTCTTTTGCCTCTGACTCTTTTAGTATACCTGGTACGGCCCTGGTATTAGTTCAATACCATCCCAGTGCCAACCCAAATATTCAGGAATTCAATCTAAATTTAGTGTTTGAAGTTCCTACTTATTCAGAATTGGAAGAAAGACAGTAGATATTTTGACGATTCTAATTTCAGCCATATAATAAACTGATTTCCAATTTCATGACATTTTCTTTCCTTTGGTATCTGGCTTTCTACTTTTCCATTAGCATTATCCACATCTGCATAAGAGAAAATTGCACATTACAGGAAATTTCACAATATTACAAATTCAATTCAAATTTAATTTCCCTTGATGTAACCATAAATAAGCTGAAATATTGTTTTCAAGATTTTGAAAACTCACTAAAGAAGCATTATCCCAGTGATCCTCAAAGGACCAGAACAATCAAGTGATATCTGTCCTTAGGCTCAAGAAAATAAACCATCCATTACTCATGGTATTAGGTAGCTAATATGATTCTATTTTTAAAACAAAGCATCTCACCTTATCTAATATTTATGCCACTATAAGTGAGTCTGTAGATAGTCGGTAGATTCTTTTGAACAATTCTGAAATATATAATAATAGATTCAAAATCATTTTAAATTTTATTACTATCTGTAATTAAGTTGGTTTAAACTTGCAGGCTCAACATGTGAGCCTGGGTTGAGTGACTTTTTGTTATTGTTTTGTTGACTCTTGATATAAATTGAAATAAAAAATTGAGAACCAAAAGGCACATGATTTGGGTGAGCTTAATTTTCCAGAGAAATTATGATCTCCTCAATGTTGATGGAGATACATGAATGATATCAAGAAATTTCTTTCTTGCTTCCTACAAAAATTCTAAACAGCTTTTTTGAATGCATCATTTGTTTTACTGCTGCTTAAAAACTTACCACAAACATAGTGACTTAAAAAAAAAACCCACAATTTCTGCAGGACATAAGTCTGGTTGTGTCTTAGTTGGGTACTCTGTTTAGCATCTCATAAAGCTTTGATCAAAGTGTCAGCCAGGGTTGGGTTCTCCTCAGCCGGGGAAGGATAGGTTTTCCTGCTCTCATCCTTGTCAGCAGCACCCTCTCCATATAGCTGTAGGATTTCTGGAAGCTTGCTCTTTTAACTTGACATCATGTTTTCAGATTCTTCTATGTTGTAGCGTGTATCAATACTCTATTTCCTTGCATTTCAAAAGGATATTCCATTGTATAGCTATACCTTATCTTGGTATCCTTGCTGACAAGGATGAGAGCAGGAAAACCTATCCTTCCCCAGTTGAGGAGAACTCAATCCTGGCTGACACTTTGATTGAAGCCTTATGAGATGCTAAACAGAATACCCAACTAAGACATGACCAGACTTATGTCCTATAGAAATTGTGGGATAATACATGTTTTTTTTTTTTAAAGTCACTATGTTTGTGGTAAGTTTTTAAGCTGCAATAAAACAAATGATGCATTCAAAAAAGCTGTTTAAACTTTTTGTAGGAAGCAAGAAAGAAATTTCTTGATATCATTTATTTATCTCCATCAATTGATGGATATCTGTGTTGTTTCCACTTTTTGGCTATTATGAATAATACTGTGAATCTTCATATGCAAGTATTTGTGTGGACATCTTTCCATTTCTTTGGGGCAGATCTTTCCTAGCAAAATTTAATATCGATTTCTTGGACTTTTCTTTGACTTAATTGTCAATTCAAGCATTATATGCTAGATACCCTTGCAATAAAAAATTAAGCCTTCATTAGAGGAAACCTTTACCATGAGGCTGCTTTACATTTGATTTCCATGCTTAATCTTCTATGATTAAAAGTGATTCTTGTGTTGAACTTGAATGAAAATGGAATTCTGTAATGAGGGCACAACATTCAGACACTTGAACTTTTCTTTTCCTTGAAAGCAGGTTACTGCTGCTTAGCAGCAGTGGAACCATGCTGATTTATGGCTACTTCTACAAAGATATCAGAAATTTTTAAGACATGCAAACTTAATCTTGTGTCTATGCATCTGTGCTTATAAAAGTACTGGAAAATCATAATAAGAAGGAACATTACAGCATATTCCATATTTCTCTCTATTTGGAATTACATTAAAACAACATAATATTTCTTTCAGCCATTTCACTAAAGATTGAGCAGTGTGCATTACTGATGAGGAAACTTTCTATGTTCTTGGGAATTAAGAGGTACAGATTAGAGTAAAATTTCATTAAATAAGACTTCATAGTTTCAGAACTTTCAGCAATCTAGACAACACTTAGAATGAAGTCTAAACTCATAGTACTTATAAACAAAGTTTTGCAATACAACTGCATGCTTTAATAATAACTTAATTGCTTTAGGAGAAAAACATTTTAAGTGCTCTCAAATTGTTTAAATACTTAGATTTAGTTAAAAGTAATCATTATGTTACTTAGTGATTATTCTTATTTAAAAATCAGGACAGACACATTAAGTACTTCATACTTTTCACTACCATTGGTAATTTAGTTTGATCAAACTCTATTTATTGTATGATAGTCCGTAACTCTAACTTCCCTATAATGCAGAGTTCTCTTCTCAAAAGTGGCCTCACCTGAATAAATGCGAAGATATTCATTTCCATGTTCATGGATTGGAAAGCTAAATGCCATTAAGATGTTAATTCTACCAAAATTTATCTACAGATTGAATACAATACCAATTATAATTCCAACAGACTACTTTGCAGAAATGGAAAAGTTAATTATTAATTTTATTTGGAAAGAAGGGATCTTGAATAGCCAAGAACATCTTGAACAAGAAGGATGAAACATCATGCTTCCTGACTTTACAGCATAATATAAAGCCATAGTGGTCAGTATTGATTAATGGAATTGAATTGAGAGTTCATAAATGGATCCTCAAAGCAATGACAGTCAAATGATTTTTGATAAGCCTCCTAAACCCAATCAACTGGGACAGAACAATCTCTTCAACAAATGGTGTTGGGAGAATTGGATATCCACAACCCTAAGAATGAAAGAGAACCCTTATCTTACTCCTTATTCAAAAATTAACTCAAAATGAATTAAAGACCTAAATATAGTTAAGACCTTATACTATAAATCTCCTAGAAGAAAATATAGAGAAACAACTTCAAGACCAATGATAGGCAGTAGTCTTAGATTTTATACCCAAAGCATAAGTAATGAAAGATAATGGGGATGCCTCAAAATCAAATACTTTGTTGCTTCAAAGGACTTTGCTTAAAGGGTGAAAAGGCAACCAACTGAATAGGAGAAAATATTTGGAAACCACGTATCTGATAAAGGTTTGATATCCAGTATATATAAAGAAATCCTATAATTCAAGAATAAAAAGACAAGCAACCCAATTAAGAAGTAGGCAAAGGACATGAATAGACATTTCTACAAAAAGGAAGTACAGATTGCTAACAGGCAAATGACAAGATGCTCAGTTTCACTAGCTATTAGTGAAATGCAAATCAAAGCCACAATGAGATATCATCTGATACCTACTAAAATGGTCACTATTAAACAAGCAGGCAACCACAAGTATTGGACAGGGTGTGGAGAAATTGGAAAACTTATTCACTGCTAGTGAGAATGTAAAATAGTACAGCCACTGTGGAGAAAGATTTGGCTGTTCCTCAGGAAACTAAACATAGAGTTGCCTTTTGATCTGGCAATCCAGCTACTAGGGATATATGCAGAAGATTAGAAAGCAGGAGTGCAGACAGCAGACATACACACCAAAGTTCATAGTGGCAGGCATTATTCACAATTGTCATGATATGGAAACAACCCAAGTCTCCATCAACAGATGAATGGATAAACAAAATGTGGTATCTACATACAAAGGAATATTATTCAGGAGTAAGAAGGAATGAAGTCCTGAAGCATACAACCACGTGGATGTACCTTGACTGGAAACAAATCAGACCAAAAGGACAAATATTTTATGATCTCACTGATATGAACTAATTATAATGTGTAAATTCATAGCATAAAATATAGAAATAGGTTACCAGATACAGGATAAGACTAAAGAAAGCGAAGTGGTTGCTTAATATAACCTACATTTACTTTACATTTTTTAAAGAAAAAATAATGTGTTCAGTTCTTTTGCATAATACCTCCAATTTTGTTTGAAGTTCCCAGGACTCCTTTACCAAGTAAGTTGAGTATTGGCTCACATACTGGGAAATGTATGTTTATACTTTGTCATTTATTATTTTTAAATCTTCTGGGGCTCAGTTCACTTATTTGTAAAATAAGTGAACAGTAATACATTGAATTATGTGAAATAATGAGATGAAACAAGCAGTCAGAATAATAATCGGCACATGCTATTAATTCAGTATGTGTCATTCTTTCTTGACTCTTGTAAAACAAAATTTGAAGTTCAGGTGTTAAAGGAGGGTTAAAATTCAGGAAAGAGTTTTCTTAATAGAGAATTAAAAAGTTGTGTAAGAATTGTAATATACTGAAATTGTATCCAAAGAAAACCAAATCTTAGATGGTAAAGGATCTGAGTATCAGGCCAAAGCAAGAGAAAGTAAAATGAGCAAACAGCAAATAGTTTGGGTGGCTTTTAGACTGAAGTTCTACAAGTACATCAGGGAAGGATCAAGAGGCAAATTGTTTTGAGTCCATAAGGGATGAACTGTTGTCTTGGAGTTTTTTAACTGTTAAGTTAGAGCTGTTGGCTTTGCTAGTCATAGTCATTATAGAAACTGAGATGCTATCTGGCTACCCTTTAGGGCAGAAACTGACAACTGTACTTAACAGGGGAAATTATTTAACTAATGACAGAAATTATGAAACAAGAAAAATCCAACTTGTCAAAAATAAGGATATAATAGGACAATTTAAAAATTTAGAATTTAATTCTCCAAACCACAATCTTGATTCCATGACTTTCCACATGACTTTCCAACTAATGCCGGACATTTTTCATGATAGATATTCAGATGCCAGATCAGGAATGCAAATAATATCTTAAAATAGGTATTGAACTTCTTCAACTCAAGCTATTTTTGTGTGTTTCATAAATTCTGGTTATGTTGTTAGTAAGAGCCATCTCAATGCCAAAAGTAAATTGCATTTCAAATTCCATACATTTAGTTTAGAAGAACTGTTGCCCTCTAAATAATAGATTTTATAAAAAGTAGAACATAATCAAGGAATTCAGTCAGTGTTCAGAGGTTGTAGTCATCTGGCTGCTACTTATATCTCCAAGAGTGACACTCAAATCTGCCAGCTTTCTTTTACAGTTGACAGTTTCCAGGGGCAATGTTTGCATTGGTGTTGCTGTGAAACTAAAAATAAAAGCAAATTTATACTACCTGGAATATTTTATTGGATCTATTCATAAGGAGAGAACAGTGGCTGTCACTATCTAGCATAAGAATCTAAGAGCAGAAGCATCACTCACGAAGTGTTAAAGGTAAATTTGTAAGCTGATGTCTTCAGTGTTCTTTGATTAATAAGACACAAATGATCATATACAGTGCAGTTACTCTCCCTTTCCCTACATGAATCCTGGTTTAGGGTCTGGTACATAAACATCTTGTGGCTTTTAGAGACTAGCATTGAGTTCAGATATTAGACATAATTGCTTTGCTTATATTTGTATAATCATGTGCAACATCCTTTCCTTAGGTAATTTACTCACTTCTATATAGTGGTCTAGAGACTCTCATGCAAAAGCATAGCTTATTAAGGACACAGCAAGTATGCATACCTTGATTAATCAGAGCTCTGTCTTGACACAAGGAACGGATATCCTGACAAGGAGCCCAGACCCTCAGGCATGATAATAGATTACCTCCAATTTCTCTCCAATCATCTCCCAGGGATCTGACTGTGCTTGCCATGTGCCCTTCCACTTAAGAGAGAAACCCTGAACTTCATCAGCCTTCTTGAACCAAGGTATCTTCCCTGGATGCCTTAGATTGGACATTTCTATAGACTTGTTTTAATTGGGAAGTTTTCTCAGCCTTAGAACTGTAAACTAGCATCTGATTAAATTCCCCTGTTTAATAACCATTCTGTTTCTGGTGTATTGCATTCTGGCAGCTAGCAAACTAGAATACTCCCCCACCCAAATATAGAACAAATACTCAGTGGTATTATTGAGAAAGTTCTTTCAAATCTTTTTAAGTTAGTCTTGGCTGAGGATTGACTAGAGTTAATCAGTATTAAACCGACAATTATGAACATGTCCTTACCCTTTTTGAAACGGAATTCAAAATCAAGAATATATGTCTTTTGTGCAGTGTTTTAAATGTCATAATACAAATGTCTTCAGGGGATAAACCACACAGATGAGGATCTAATTAATTCTGCCTCGGGAAGAGGTATGTCTCAAATATCTCAAAGAGCACTTATGAGAGGAGATAATGATTGAACTGAATCTTTAAGTTTTAAAGGATGAGAAGACTGCCTGCATAGATAGGAGTGATTAGGATATTGTAGATCAGACAGGTGTATGATATGAAAATTGACCATATACCTAAATGTAGGAAAGAGAATGGTTTGATTGAGGGGAAGAGTGAGAGTTAAGGAGGGACAAGATGGAAGATGTGCTTTTAGAGAACTCAGCTCAATTCTATATAAATATATTACATCTAAGTATGTGAAAGACAAACCTGGCAGGAAAGGAGGCTGTTGATGAAATCCAGGAGAAAGATATTAATGACCTGAACTGAGATGATACTCTCTTAATTTTTTCAACTTTTTAACTTAGCCTGTTATATATGCTTCTTTAGGCCATGGGTTATGACAAGGAACAAACAGCTGAACAAATAATATCCTTTGGACTAGCACAAAGTTAAATGGGAGTCATTTTAATGTGCAGATTAGTAGCATCTGATAATGACTAGATATAGACAGTAAAAGAGATGGTTGGGACATATATTCCTGTATTTCAAGTTCTTGAAACTGAAAGTATGATGAATCAACAGATACAGAGAACAGGAAGTTGGAGGTTGCAGATACAGAATAAATGATAAAGTCAGTTTTGGATTTTTGAGTTTTCATAAAACAACAGACTATATTTTGCATATATACTGTGCTGGTTTAAAGATGTTATAGTACTCCAAAAAAGTTATGTCCTTTTTCCTGATCCAATCTTGTTGGAGAAGCTGTGTTTCTTTTAATCCTGATTCAGTATTGTGGGGTGGAAACTTTGGATCATTTCCATGGAGATATGACACAACCAGTTGTGGCTGGGAAGTTTTGATTGGGTTGTTTCCATAGATATGTTACACACCAAGCTGTGGGTGTGACCTTTTGATTAGATGGAGATATGACTCCACCCATTCAAGGTGGGTCTGGATTAGTTTACTGGAGTCCTTGAAAAGGGGAGACAGTTTGGAAAAAACCATAGTTGCTTCAGAGCCAACAGAGATGCAGATATTTGGAGATGCTTGGAGCATTAACAGAGAGAGCAGATGCCTAGACATAAACAGTTGGACATGCAGAGCCCAGCAGACATTGACCTATGTCTTTCTGTGAAATGCTAAGCAAGCCAGAATGCATATTTGTGTCCTAGAGGAGCTAAGTGAAGGCCCAGAGACACTTAGAGAGGAAACCACTGGCATAAGAAGCTGGAAACAATGGAACAATGAACAAGGACCAGTAGACACCAGTCACATGCCTTCCCAACTGATAGAGGAGTTTGAGCCATTGGCCTTTCTTGGGTCAAATTATCTTTCTCTGGATGCCTTAGTTTGGACATTTTTGTGGCTTTAGAATTGTAAACTTGTAATTTAATAAATTCTCTTTTTAAAAGTCATCCCATTCTGGCAGCATTTAACAAACCAAAGCATATGTATACAGTATTACCCTCATACCAAAGCCAAACAAAGACCTCTTAAGAAATGTAACATGCCAAGACAGTATGCCTCAGGAATAGAGATGCAAATATCATCCATAAAATATTAACAGAAAAATATCCAGTAACTGATAAGAAGGATTAGACAGACACTATCACCAAGTACAATTTATCTAGAGAAGTGCTAGGTTGTTCTAACCCCTGAAAATCAATTAGTGTAATAACCATATTAATAGAGTAAAGAACAAACCACATGATCATCTCAATAGATGGAGAAAAAGTATTTGACAAAATTCAACTCCCACTGATTATAAACACTTTCAACAAAGTGGGAATAAACAATAACTCCCACAACCTGAACTGATAAGAGGCATCTACAAGAAACCTATTGTGCTGGTTTGAAAGGATTTATGTACTCTAGAAAAGCCATGTTTTAATACTAATCCCATTTTGTAAGGATAGCCATTTCTTCTAATCCCTACTCAGTTCTGTATGTTAGAAACTTTAATTTGATTATCTCCATGGAGATGTGACTCAATGAAGTGTGGGCATTAAACTTGACTAGGTGAATATGTGTCTCCCCCCATTCTAGGTGGATCTTGAGTGGCTTTACTGGTATCCTTTAAAAGAAGAAGCACTTTAGAAAAAGCTAGAGAACAAAAGAGTAAGCCATGAGATTCTGAGAGAGCAGAGAACACTGCATAACTACGAAACAGAGAGTCCACCAGCCAGTGATTTTTGGAGATGAAGAAGGAAAACACCTCCCAGTGAGTTTCATGAAGCAAGAGGCCTACAGAGAAAGCTAGCAGACTTCACTATGTGCCCTTCCAGCTGAGAGAGAAGCCCTGAATGTCATCGGCCTTCTTGAACCAAGTTATCTTTCCCTGGATGCATTAGATTGGACTTTTCTATGGACTTATTTTAATTGGGACATTTTATCAGCCTTAGAGCTGTAAGCTAACAACTCATTAAATTCCCTTTGTAAAAGCCATTCCATTTCTGATATATTGCATTTTGGCAGCTAGCAAGCTAGAACAGATTTTGGTACAGAGAGTGGGGTGCTGTTGTATTTTGCATATGCCAAACATGTTGGAACGGCTTTTTAAATGGATAAGGGGAAGATTTTGGAGGATTTGTGAGGAGCTTGATAGAGAAGGCCTGGAATGCTTTGAAGAGACTATTGGTAGAAATGTAAACTCTAAAAATACTTCTGATAGGGCCTTGAACAGAGATGAGGCATGTGTTATTGTAGATGGGAAGGAGGGCAGTTCTTTGTTAAAATGGCATGTAATCTGGAAAAATTGACTAGTGGTTTTGGCTGGAAGATAGATTTTCAAAGCCATGAACTTCGATATTTAGCAGAAGAGATTTCTAAATTAAATGTGGAAAGCACAGCCTGGTTTCTCCTAGCAGCTTATAAACTGCAATAGGAAAGAGATAAGCTGAGAACTGAACTCTTGCATACAAAAAAAACCCCAGAAATTGAAGTCCAGGAAAATTCTGGGCTTCCAGGAAAGGAGACCCCAGAGAATAGTTCCCCACATGAGAATTTAACCAAATATGGAACCAGTCAGCCATTTCAGAGAAAGCCAGGATCAGACATGAAATTATCCAAGAAAGATTTGTGGCAATTCCTTATGCCTAATGGACATGATCCAAGGCTACTGCATAGAAAGCCAACAAGAGTGTTGTGGGATCTGTATAAAGAGAACCACTGCCAGTCAGGACTGAGAGAGACAGAGAATGAGCACATTGGAAGAAAAATAACTTCAGAGGCAAAAACATGGAGACTGGGGTCTAAAGTCAAGAAGCCTTAGGCCAGGAGAGTGGACCCACCCAAGCATGTGGAGAGGATGAGTTTGCCCTGAAAGCTGAGGCTGGGCCTTCCAACTCACTGCAGTGGAAGAATCATGCCATCTCAGACCTTGGAGAGGGTGAAGCACATTCCTTGGGGTTTGGGGAGAGTCTGGCTGCCACCACATGGTGGGGTTGAGTGTGTGCCGCGGAGATGGAACAGAGCCTGGGTGCAGCCCTAATCTTCAGAGAAGATAGAGCCTAGAAAAAGGTAGTCTCCCAAATGTCCCCCAAGGTTCCATTCAGAGAGAGGCAGGCCACTGTGAAGGCCATAGAAAGAGTGGAACAGCCACTTTATAAAGCCCCCAAATTAAATGACTCTCAGACTTTGAAATCTAATGGAGTTTGCTCTGCAGGTTTTCAAAACTGCTTGGTCCAGTGAACCCTGTGTTCCTTCCTTCCTATGGAAATGGATATATATAGCCTATGACTGTTCCTCCTTTGTATATTGACAGCAAAGAACTTCTGAGTTTTACAGGTCCAGAGTCAGAGGAAGAATTTTTTCCTGTAGCTGACTTTGAAATTCTGTACTGATTTTAACCTTGTATTGTATTTGTAATGTTACTGAAATGGTTTAAGGATTTCTTATATTGTTATAGAATGAAAGTATTTTGTATATGGGAAAAGCATATCATTTTTAGGGTCCAAAGGGTGGAATGTGCTGGCTTGAAAGGATTTATGTAGCCTAGAAAAGCTTGTTTTAATGCTAATCCCGTTTTGTAAAGACAGCCATTTCTTCTAATCCCTATTCAGTATTGTATATTGGACTCTTTAATTAGATTATGTCCATGGAGATGTGGCTCAATCAAGGTGGGTATTAAACTTGATTAGGTGGAGATGTGTCTCCACCCATTTCAGGTGCGTCTTGATTGGTTTTACTGGAATCCTTTAAAAGAAGAAGCACTTTAGAAAAAGCTAGAGAACAACAAGAGAGAAAGCCATGAGATTCTGAGAGAGCAGAGAACACCACAGAACCACAAAGCAAAGAGTCCACCAATCAATGACTTTTAAAAATGCAGAAGGAAAATGCCTCCTGGGGAGCTTCATGAAACAAGAGGCCTGGAGAGAAAGCTAGCAGACCTCACCATGTGCCCTTCCTCAGTCTCTCCCCACCCCAGGGACAACCTCTTGATCCTCACTTGCCTGAGAAGAATTCCTGACCTCTCAGACCCTTCCTCCTGCTGGATCTGTTCCTCTTTGACAGAGGTCCTCTCTGCCAAGTCTCAGAAAAAGAACTTTGGACCCAGGGCCTCCTCAGTTTCTTTTGCAGAACCGAATGAGGCAGCAAGATAAATATCACAAGGTTTGCAGTTGAAAGATATTTGAGAGCCCCAGACATGCCAGCACTGCACCCACCAGAAGGCAACCTGCTTGATATCCCTTGTTGGTGCATGCAGCTGCACGGCAAAGGAGAGCAGTGTGTCAGAACCCCAGGACCAATCACACCATAAGTTAATAAGCCCCCATCCAATCAAGGGACAGAACACTGCCTACCAGGCACCCTACCCCCCTGTGCAGTTTTGCTTTAAAAATACAGCTCTCAGAAAGAGAACCAGAGCCCTTTTCTTTCTGCTGGCAGGTTTTGCTGGCTTTTTCTGCTCTCTGACACATTTTCCAGTAACGTTCTTTAGCATTTTAGTCTGGGGCTTCTCTCATCATCCTTGTATGTGACAGAGCAAGCTGTTGAAAGTAGTCACTCTGCTGCCTGAGATGACAGTTCAGCTGTTTGAGATTACAATACAGAGTGGTGCAAGCATTTGGTCTTTCACCATTAATTACACTGTTTATATAAGTATTCTAGTTTGCTAGCCGCCAGAATGCAGTATACCACAAATGGAATGGCTCAATAAATCAGTTTAGCTTTGACTTACTATCCTGAGTGGATTCAATGACTTGGACCTAAAACTCTCTCTGCCTCCATGAATCTCCCTTCTTCTGTTTGGCTTTCAAAGCCTTCTGAGACATTCCATCTTTTTGTAACACAGGATTCTGGGATAAGTATTCTGGTACCAAACAAAGTTCTGTCTTTGTACTAAACAAGGCATTGTCTTGACATTCTAAGGAGTCCACTCTGGTTTAGGCCCATGTGAATTGGGTACCTCCCCTTCAGGCCTTTAACATTTAGTCTCTATTGAGACTTATTGTAGCCAAACATAAAGCTTTCCTTCTTCTAGAATGTGCTTGCGTTTTAGCCCTCAGGAAACAGGAAACTTGGAGGGGCAACTTATTCCCGGGAGAATTATTTTTCCTAAACTTTTCTCAGAGGGAGCAAGCACTCCCACATTGGAAGTGTAGGTCTGGACAACTCCCAGGGAGGAATGTCCCAGTTACACCTGGTGATTGTTCTGGGGATGCCCGATGACTTTTCTCCCCATGTTCCCAAGAGACTGGGCCAGTGGAGAGTAAGAATTCCTCAAGAGTATTGTCTTAAAATTCTTGAAGGAAGACCTGGCAAACCTTTTGACATAGGTCCAGATATCTCTCAGAGAAAAGTAGGTTGTTCCAGGGGAGAGAGAAATGCTCATTCTGACATGACTCCTCTAATTTTATTTCCAGAGAAAATGGGATGTTCCATCAGTCAATATAAGCTAAAAATGGGGAAGTATAGCCCTCCAATAGAACTCTGAATTTCAATATAATCCTACAAATTGTAAAAGACAGGAAAAGTAGTGAGAAATTCCTTATGCCCAGATAGAGGGACTTGTCAGTTGTATTACGCCCATGTCTCAATTTGTATTAAAGGGGAAAATCTTCTTAATGAGCCCTGCCCCTTGAGGTCACCCAAATCATGGCTCCAAACCTCAAGGCAACTGTGAATCAGAGGACCACTGGCAGAGAGAGTGCTGGAAATCTCAGGACAACACTTGACCTCAGGACCCACCAGGGTCTTGCCCCAGGTGCCACTGCTTTTTGTTTGTAAGCTGCCAGGATGCAATATCCAAGAAACAGAACAGCTTTTAAAAGGGGAATTTATTAAGTTGCAAATTTATAGTTCTAAGGTCATGAAAATGTCCAAATTAAGGCATTCAGAGAAAGATACCTGTTCTAGTTTGCTAGCTGCTGGAATGCAACACACCAGAGATGGATTGGCTTTTAATAAAAGGGGATTTATTTCTTTAGTTCTTCAGAGGAAAGGCAGGTAACTTTCATCTGAGGTTCTTGCTTACATGGGAAGGCACAGGATAGTCTCTGCTGGCCTTCTCTCCAGGTCTCTGGGTTCCAACAACTTTCCCCATAGTGATTTCTCTTTGCATCTCCAAAGGCCTGGGCTAAGCTGTGAGTACTGAGATGAGGCATGGCGAGCTGCTTGGGTTGTGCTACATTGAGCTCTCTCATTTAAGCACCAGCCAATTAAGTCAAACATCATTCATTGCAGCAGGCATGCCTCCTAGCCGACTGCAGATGTAATCAGCAACAGATGAGGTTCATGTACCATTGGCCCAGGTCCACAGCAACAGAACTAGGGGCCTTCACCTGGCCAAGCTGACAACTGAATCTTACTACCATGATACCTAAACTTCAAAGAAAGGGCTTTTCAGGATCGGGGTTTCTCTCTCAGCTGGAAGGGCATAAGGCTTCATTTCATAAGGCTTCCTCAGGGGCATTTTCCTTCTGCATCCCCAAAGATCTTTGGCTGCGTGGGATCTGCAGATTTTGAGCTTTCTCCAAAGTGGTTCCCTCTTAGATGGCTCCAGTAAGCAACCCCACCTTGAATGTGTGGAGACACATCTCCATGGAAACCATATAATCAAAAATTACCAACCACAATTGGGAAGGCCACATCTCTGTGGAAACAATAAAAAAGATCCCACCCATCAATATTGAATGAGGATTAAAGAACCTGGCTTTTCTCTGGTACACAAAAGTTTTAACCTGTCACAGCCATGAACATGCCATTGGGACCAGGGACTTCAGGGGACTGGGACTTCAGGGGACTGGGACAGCCCCTCAAGCCCTGCTCATGGCAAGTGAAGAAGATGGAGGATTCCTGAGGCTACTTATGGCACTGCTGACTTCACATCTGGCCATCAACCTAAAGGAGCCTCAGATGACACTCAATCTGGCACAAAAGATTATTAATTCCTTAATTATTTAGAGCAACTTATTATTTTCTAAACTGTCACTCTGCGCCTCCCTCCACTCAGATTTATCTAATTATGGGAATTGACAGTAAGGCTAAAACTAGAACCTTCCTTACCCCTCTCTTTTGTAGGCTTAGGGACATTCTGGTATCCCATCAATTTCTTATTGCCCTTGAATGCCCCACTACCCTTCTAGGGAAGGATCTTTTTCACTCCCTGGAGGCCACCTTAAAGCCTATAAATCAAGCTACTATTACTCAGTTGTTTGGCTCTGAGGCCCCTACTACTTCAAGACCTCTTGGCCCCCAAAACAGATCCAAAAAAAAATAAACCCATCTGAATAAGAAGAGGACATTCCAGGGATGAGCCTGCTGAGTAGCCCTGTCTGCATTCAAATTTTCAGTCCTTGTTTCAGATTGCTAAGGCTACCAAAATGCAATAAACCAGAAACGGATTGGTTTTTATAAAGGGGATTTATTATGTTACAAATTTACAATTCTAAGTCCATGAAAATATCCTAATTTAAGACATCAACAAGGTGATACCTGGACTCTGAAAAAAGGCTACCAGCATCTGGAACATCTCTGTCATCTGGGAATGCACATGGCTGGTGTCAACTGGTCTTTGTTCCTGGTTTATTGCTTTCAGCTTCTGATTCCAGTGACTTTCTCTCTGTGTCCTTCAGGTCATCTCTGAGCTTCTATGGGGCATTTTTATCTGTAAAGGTCAATGTGTCCTTTCTTAGCTTCTCTGGGGCAAACTCTAGATTTCTTCTGTTAGCTTTTCTCAGCTTTCTCCAGGTTCTGGGTTCTTCAAGTTCTGTGGGTCCTTGCTTAACATCTCCCAGAACATTTCTGTCTGAGCTTCCTCTAAAATATCTCCCTCTTTAAGACTCCAGTAAGTGGATTAAGACACACCTTAAATGGGTGGGGTCACATCTCCATGGAAACAACATAATCAAAAGGTCCCACCCAACAATAGGTCTGCTGCAACAAATTGGATTAAAAGAACATGGCTTTTCTGTGGTATATAGCAGATTCCAACCACTACAGTCCTAGATCATAAAAATGCATTTTTTGTATCCCTCCTTATCCTGACTCTCAGTATATATTAGCTTTTAAATAACAGAGACTTAAGGATAAGATTCCCACCATTCTCACTTAGTGCTGCCCCAAGGGTTTTTAAATAGTCCCCATATCTTTAAAAATGTCTTAGTAGCAGACCATACTAACTTCCTACTATTTCAAAGCACAGTCTTGCAAAATGTTAATTTTTGTGAACTAACATATTCCTAGTATAATAGTAAATTTTGTTTATTGTATTCATTACTGAGTTCAAGGCTTGAATGGATATGGAAGGTTGCAAAAGGTTGAGAAAGTGAATTTCTTAGTCATTGCTGATTACAAGTCCTGGATGGTTGTGGAAAGTTATGGAAAGCTTGTGAAAATAAGTTTTATTTGTAGTCACTGCTGACTACAGGAAGTTACAGAGGGCTTATAAAAATAAATTCTCAGGCGAGCGATGGTGGTGCAGTGGCAGAGTTCTCACCTGCTATGCTGGAGACTGGGTTTCGAATTCTGGTGCCTGCCCATGCAAAAAAATAATAATAATAAATAAATAAATTACCTGTCATAGCCAATGCTGCTCTCTATTAAACTGCTCTAAATGAAAGTTTATAGAAAGTTTTTCTTAACCATGTTTATGTTGATCTCCTCATCCTTTAATTCAGAAGATGTCTTCTCACTCTTAAGGGAAAATTATAACAAAAGACTTGCTCTTTCATCTTGTAAAAGTGAGGCACTAAAATCATTTAACATATTACATAGAAAGTGTTAGGAAGTATTACAGTAAGTAAAAGACATTTCCTATCTTTCTGTTAGCTAAATTTACATGGGTGAAATGTTATTCATATATTTAAAAAATGTTTAAAATTCCTAAAAACTTAACAATGTTCTCACTGTCCAAGTTATATCCTGATACTAATCTATATAATGTTAAGTAACAGTATGTTATTAATCATACTTTTAGTTATTCTTTTAAAAAGTTACAAATCCAAAAAACAATCTAATTCAACTTTATTTAACATGCAACCTAGAATAAAAAATATCTTAATCAGAAAACAAAAATATTGTCCAATTCCTTTAAAGAAAAATAAAGACCTATTAAACTTCTCCACTTGAGAACTTTTGCTATTCTCTTAAGCAATGGGGGCTCCAGATTTAATATGCCAAGCCCTCAATCTTAAGGTTTTCCCTCATGAAACTTATTCCTGTAATAGCAAAGCTAAGCCTATGTATAACTAATGCCTAACAGTCATCCCCATAGAGCCTCTTTTGTTGCCAAGTTCTACCTCCCCCACTATATGAGATATGACATCTAAGGGTGTAAATCTCCTTAGCAATGGTAGACATGACTCATAAAAATGAACCAAGCCCTTGCATCATAAAATTAGTGTACAAAAAAGTCAATAAAATTTTAGTGGCTAAGAAATTTCAAACAGATTCTCAAGAAGTCATTCTAAAAATTGTGCTCACTCAAATCTCACCAATTCTTGCAAATTGCCACAGTATACCAGGTCCCAACTAACAGTGGTTCTAAAAACTCTAGAGAATACCCTGAGCTCCATCTTGCTCCTACTTCTGTTCAGACCATATATACATAGTTTCTAACCAAGTTTATTTCTTCCAGATTATCAGCCTTTCACAACAAACTTTCTCCTCATGAGAGGCCATGCTCCTATTCATCATGCTCAACCAACCACCCTCAGTAGCATAGTCAGAGTCTTCTATTTCTCCCACAAGTAAGGTCTGTAATACCACTGATAGCTTGAGGTATCTACAGAAGACAGACCAAGAGACTATATTGCCTTAAGATTAAAGGAGTTGGAAATCGCTGAAGGAGAAATGAGGTAGGGATAGAATTAGGGCAGTGGTGGGATAAACAAAGGGCAAATTCCAAGAAGTGATCAGTCTTTACTGAGAAAAATATCTCTGAGAAAAACAGAGACTATTTATATAGCACCTGGGGACCAAAGGACCCCCACCTGAGTAAGTCATCTATGGAGAAGGGTAGAGCCATCTGATCCACGCAAATGCACTGTCTACCACCAGGCACTGTCTTGGAGAAAGGGGAAGAGAAACTATAAAAGTAGGATGTCCCACACAGCCAGGGCCCTTTCCTCCCACCCCCTTTTTCTGTGAGAGTGCCCATGCATTCTCAATAAACTTTCTGTTTACTTACTCTTAAGAGAAAAAAGTGGTGGACTCCTTTGCTCTTGAATAAAAAGCCTTTCTTATTCTCATCTTGATGGTCTCATTTACCTTCACATACATAAATAACATAGTTCATAAAGCTAATCGAATTGGACAAATCAGATTCTGTGCAAGGAAAACAAACAATACAACTTTTTTCAAATATGTCTCTGAACATTAAAGTTTTTTTTCATATATTTAACCTTAAAGAAATTTCAATAAAATTTGAAGTAGTACAGATAAATTCTCCAAAACTGCCATGCAATCAGAACAACTGTCAATGTTAAAATGACTATTGGGTCAAAGAAAAATTCCACCAGAAATTACAGTGGGCTTAGAAAATATTTAGAAAATAATTACTATCTAAAAACATCTTTAAAATGCATGTGGCATGTAGCTTAAGTGATGGATCAGAAAACAATTCATGGCCTAAATACATATATAATAAACAAGAAAGGATTAAACTAAATGAATTAAATTCCTAGCTCAAGATATTAGTTTAAAAAAATCACAAAATAAACCTTAGAAAACAGAAGGAATCAATTACCATAGATTACAAGGAGAAATTAATACCTGAGAAAAATAACAATAAGTGCTAGGTCTTTGGGACTAAAGATACAGTAAAATCAATAAACCATTACATAACCTAATTGAGAAAACAGAAAATATGCACGTTTGGAAATTAAGAAAAACAAAGGAATAATAATTCTAAATAAGGAAAAATCATATGATAGTCTCCATAAATGCTGAATGGGCATCTAATAAAATCCATTCTCAATTAACATAAAGACACTTAGAAATAGAAATGTATAAACGTGATATGGGTCTGCCTGTGTAAGTAATTGTTCCTCTTGTTTATAAGTGTGAACTGATTGGATTTTAATTTATTTTTTCTAACATTTATATATACACACAAATACAATACTTTTTTTTGAAGATTAATAGATTTATTGAAGGGATAAAGCAGGGAGGAAGTAGGTGGAAAACCAAAAGGGAGAAAGCAGGTAGAAGCCTGAAATGGCTCCCACCCAAGCAGAAAGAAAAAGAAGATGGCTCCCACAAATACAATACTTTTTTGTGTGTACATTTGTTCCATGCCAACTTATTGAATTCTCTTACTGTTTTCAGTGACAATATATAAACAGATGTGCTTGTGTATGTATATGTGTGCTTGTATTCTAGGGGGTACTTAAATTTTGTAATTGATATTTTTATCCTTTTGCTGCTTGAGATTCACTAGTTATGAGTCTCATTTCCCTGTTCCCAAATCACATATTTTAAAAAGTCACAGGCACTTCAATATATTAATTTAGTCAGAGTTTCAAAATAGTCCCTTAGGGTTTGATTTGTGTGAGAAAACCAAGCACTTTCAGTTTATCTATCTGTGGTTTTAAGCAGGAAAGTCTTATGAACCTGTTTTCTTAAATCAAATTCATTTAATTTATTAAAAATATCTGCAGCTTATTCTATCTGTGGCAGCTATGATATATTTGATAGAGATTTATCTGCTGAACTTTTTAAATCAGCAAAATAATATATTTCATTTGAACTAATCATGCCAGCACCTTACCTCTGCAAATCTAATATCTTCACTTTTCTATGACAAAATAAATTTACTGCTAGTGAATAACAATTGTGAAATATCTATAACAAAATGGCTTTAAGGATAACTAAAACAATGCATATAGGATTATTTCTCCTTGTTTTAAAAGATGTAATTTTAAAACAATTAGTGTTTGTACACAGAAAATTATTAGTTGAACTTAATTCCGCAACAACTTTTTAGTGTCTGCTACTCTTCCAGTTCTCTCAGTCACTGTTTTCTGACCATCACTAAAAAAAAATTACATTTTTCCCAACTCTTGTGATGGTACATTAAAATTGAATCCAAATTCCTAACTTTCTCTGTTGTGTGGCATCAAGCATTCTTTGAATTTTTCTGCAAGAATATTTCATTTTTCTTAAATCTTCATGATAAGATCTAAAATATCCTTGCTCTTGTCAAAATGATTTTTAAATTCTTATGTAATTTCAGCTTTTGAACTAATTAAAAATAATTTTGAAATCTTCTTTTGATTATATTTATAAAATAAAAATACAAGTTCTTTTCATAAGAACTTGATAACCTAACATACTTGTTGCTGTGTATATAGTCAACGATATGTAAAATACTTTTGATAATAAGTACCTATCTCAAGTTCATCACAGTGCTGTCTTATCTTTTTTTTTTTTAATTTGCATATGGGCAGGAGGCACAAGGGATCGAACTCCAGACCTCCAGCACGGCAGGTCAGAGCTCTGCCTGCTGAGCCATGGCAGCCGCCCCTGTCTTATCTTTTGATATTACTTTATATATAAAGCCTTGCACATCAACAAATGGTAAGGAGGTATTTGTTTCCCTTAAAGATTTTCCAGCCCTAGTTCCTTCCTTCCACTACCTCAAAGTTTAAAAATGAGAATATTTGACTCCGAAATTTCTTGTCATATATTTCTCTCTGTCTGTTTTCCTAGAATTAAAAAAAAAACATAATATGCACTGTATTATAACCCTTAGGGGAAAGAAGTTCTTAAAAAAAACATTATTTTTGTGGTGAAATATCCCATTATAAAGTGATTATAAAAGAATCATCTACAAATAAATTTTTTCTTTAAATTTAGGTTTCAGTACTTTGAAACACAAATAATTAATGAAATAAAGTGGCATTATATTAATATCTAATGCCCTAAAGTAAAAGAATTAATTTGGCCCATGGGCTATTTTAGGGAATGTGATGAACACTGATTAGAATGTGAGTCCCTGAGCTCAGAAGCCAGGTCTTATTTTCTTCATAATCCCAATATAACATGAAACTTGGCACTAAGAATGAGCTCAATGAATAGAAGAAAATTGAAATGTATACACAATTTTCTATTTGTCTTCCTAACATAATAGTAATGATATTTCAAAAAAATTAATTCTGATTGCTCCTGGACACTGTGTCTCTTTATCCAACTGCTGAGGATAAAGTAGTCTCAAAGGCTGTTATTTGCTTTTGAAATTTTTTTTTCCTGTAGGTCTGCCTATATTTGGAGTCCTGAGGATTTGGAATGAAATTCAAAATCACCAGGTAAGAGTGACATGCAAATGAATAAATACAAAATTCCAAATTGACAGCTTTCTTCCCTTATTGTGACTCCTACTGACTATTTTAGGTTAGTCTTCATAAAATATTTTTTATTCCTTTTTGATACCCACAATGCTCAAGACTGGCAGTTAATTTAGTGTTGTAGGAAAAACTCACACAGCATAATTATAGGGCAGGCCACAGCGTGCCATTCTTTAAAATATCTCTCCCATTAGCCTTTGAAGGGCCAGGTTCTTTCTCCGTTAAAAACTAATGTGTTTTATTATTCACCTCCTTCCCTACAGCCCAAATTCCACTCACTTCCCCTTGCATAGTACTCCGGCTAATGTGCTTAATATAAAGAAATATTCATGGAGGTGTATGTATCCTTGAACAATTATTTATAATCAAGCATGAACATTTAATTTATGTAAATTGTGTTATGCCATAGCTCTTATTTAGTTTCTTACTTTCTTCTCCCAGCACTGTTTTTGTCATTTCTGCTTTCTTTGCATCCCATAATATAGATCCATTGCATTTTGCATATTATTTTATCTGCTGGTCTACATATCTCCAAATCTGTGCTACCAAATTCAGTGCTATAATGACGGTTCTCAAGTATGGTTCATTATGGACCTGTGTATAAATTTCTCTGGCATTTAAGCCCAGGATTATGGCTGCTGGTCATGGGTATGAGTATGTACAACTTCAGAATTTCAGAGTCATATATACTAGTTTAATTCTGGTTTCTAGTTCCAACAGTTTCTTTGTCACTGCTTATTTTCTTAAATTTTCATTTGACTGCATTCTGAAGTTTATGTGTCTCTTCAGGATTTATTTCTTTAAAAAAATTGTATTGCACATACTATATATCCCACACTCTTCTCAGCACTTAGCCCTTATAACAAGCCATACCAGCAAACCTATGATATAACTGTTATTAATCCTTACATGGATTTGGAAAATCCATTCTCAAGAGGTTAAGTAACATCTTCCATATCACACAGCTAATAAATGATTCTGAATAAGCTCTTTGGTTGCAGTGTCTCTACTCTTAACCTCATTTTCATATATTTCTTAGTTCTTTGAATTTCTTCTTCCATTTTCCCCTTTTGTATCTTTTGCCCATTTCCTCTATTGGTGCTGAGATATATCAGTGATCAAAACAGATAGTGTGTGTGCTCTTCTTGCAATATCCTCTCATAACTGGTCTCCTTGCTCCCATTCTACCTCCATATGGTCTATTCTCTATCCAGTATTAGCCCTCTTGAAGCATGCCTAAGAAATGTCAGTCCTCTGCTCAAACCATCCATTTTCTTTCCAACTGGTTCAGAGTAATACACTTTTTCATTTAGAAATAAGAAAAATACTTGAATTTGGAGGTCATTTGGAGGCATAGCAATAGGCTAGTTATTGTTACTTTGGGTTTATTAATTTATTAGATGTAGCAAGTTTGTGAAAGATTTTGGCATAGACCAAAAAATGATTACTGTGCCCTATTTAGTGCACCCTTCTCAGTTACCCCTGTCTTTCTTAGTCATTAAACTATTTTCTTAACTCTGTAAATTGAGGAAAACCGATAAAAATGTAAACTAGATTTCAGCATTTTTAATCTGTGTATGTATTTTTACTTTGAATTTCCTTTTGGGGATTTGTAAAATTTTACTGGTTTATTCACTAATGAATGAATTAAATAAAATCTTTGAGAAATGCTCATTTTGTATCTGTATGAGCATAATGATTTTCCTTTAAAAATATGTTAAAATAGCTTAGTTAGGCATTAACATTATATCTGAATGGCTTAATATTGCTTTTTTTTTTTGCATGGGCAGACATTTGGAATCAAACCTGGGTCTCCGGCATGGCAGGCGAGAACTCTGCCACTGAGCCACCATCACATTACCCTCAATGGGATAATATTAATGATCTGATTTCCAGAGCAGGTTTTTGAGGAAGCATGGTTTTGGAGATTTGAAGTGTAAGGAAATGTGTATCTCTGTAAAATCTTATCTATGAAATACAAAATAACATTGTTTTGGATTTCATATATGTATATTAGTGATATGATTTTCTGTTTGTTTTAATTGTTTCTTACAGTTGAGTGGTGCTAATGCAACGTGTTGCATATAAGCCAAGTGCAAAGTACCAGATTGAATTCATAATTTAACGTGAGACTATTACTAACATCTTACTTATACATTTCATATTGGGGCTTATTTATGATCCTTCCATAAGTATTGACATCCACAAGTTCCTTTCAATGATTTTTATTCATATTTTCTCAATTTTCTGAAGGTAGCTTTGTCCTTGTTCCTTATCTTAGTGTTCAATTCTAAGTAAAGTGGAAAATAAAGGTCATCCTTTTTTTAAACAGTAAATTATTTTACACTATCTCTTTATAACTCCATGTACATTATAGAGCTAGAAGTCTAGTTGTTCTTTGATTCTTTAAGATTATCACTCTGCATACTAAAATATTCTCTCTATTGTGGATCACTTGTTTAGTCTAAAATATAGGCAGAAAATCTACCAACTTTTTTCATTTTAAATTTCAGGAATTGATATATAAATTAAGTTTCCATGATTGAAAATTCTGTAGTTGTTCTTTTTTCCTATTGTACACCATACTCATAATTTGTCTTGCCACTGGAATATAGTTTTTTTTTTTTTGCACAAGGAACAGATATGCAACTTAAATTTAATATGATCATGTAAACTCAGATATGGGAAGATAGAGTGAAAGCAATGCTGCACAATATAATCATGTTTAGGTTTTTAGGGATTTTATGAATTGAATTGTGTTTCCTAGAAAAACATTCAAGTTTTAACCCCCAGTCCTTTGAACGTGAACATATTTGTAAATAGGATCTTGAAAGATGCTACTAGTTAAGATGAGGACAAGATGGATTAGGGTAGCTCCTATGCAATATGACTGGTATTCTTCCAAGCAGAAAAAGTTTGGACAGTTTGGAAGACAGAAACAGAAGGAATGAGAGAGAGAGAGAAATCCAATATTAGAGGATAAGAACAACAGATGGATTTCCATGAGTTAGTGTAGGATTATTAATCTGAAGGTACTGATAACTATACTTTTTCTTAGAGCAGCTACCCTCTAAGAGTGATTTAACTAGTACCACATTCTCTTTAATTTGTTTCATTTTATATATTTGTGAATTTTTAAACTTGAAATGCAGCTTGTAAGTGTGAAATCATTAAAGCATTATTTTAAGTTGCAATAAATTTGTGAGTATCTGGATATACAAATGGAGAGTAGCAAGACCATATATTACAATAGAACTCTAACCCACCCTGTGCAATAACCAGCTGAGTAAACCAAACTACAATTTCTGCAGCAATTGGCCCAGACTGATTAGGACATGGACAATACTTGCAAGCTTCCTTATTTTCTCCCCACTTCTAATGCCAAACAAACCAGAGAAAACTAAATATGCTCCCTAAGCTAATTGCATGAGAAGCCCCACTACTAGCTAGCCCACCTCCACATTTCTTATGCCAACAACCTCTGACCAAAGCTAACCTAAAGACTTTTCTTCTTCATGATAAAGCTTTTCAATTCCCCTATCGGCCTCTGTGTCTCCACCAAACGCAAGTGATGATGGCTGACTCCTATACTATAGCAAACTTTGAATCAATAGACTGTATTCTCTCATTTGGATGGTCTTTGTTTATTTATACATTTGTCTCTTTTGCTTCATCTTAAGATAAATTTCATCGAATTCATTTTATGTATATATATATAAAGAGATTTCAGATCGATTGTTTTACAGTTCTTACATCTATGTAATTGATTAGAGAATAGCTTTACTAAATTCTACCACATTATACTGTATAATATAGCTTTGCAATGAATTGATAGGCCATTCATGAACTTGATATTCAAAATAATTCATGGATGCTTATTATAATTGGCTTATAAACTTTACTTCATTGAGGGAAATACAGCTTTATAAATGTTCCATTATTGCAAGCTGCTGCTTCTTTGTATATCAGAGTGGCACATATGCTGAGACTTATAGATTGTGCAAAGTAAACAAACACATATGTGGTGGGTAGCATAGTTCTACTTCCTCAGAAGTTGGACAGACAATTGCATTCTTTCCTCTGAGCATGTACACGTTTATATTTAAAGTGGCCCCAAACTAATATTGAGTTAAAGAAGAAAGTATATCTTCTGCATTATTGGTCAGTCTCCCCGTGTTTTCGGGACATTGTAAATGCAAACACCACTGTTGCCTTTTTTCGCTTCCTTTCTTATCCAGCCTAAATTCTGGATTCATCATCATTATACCTCCTTTACTAATACCTCCAAGTCTCTGTTGGTCTTAATTGGTAAGAGCTTAAATTTGTTTTATCTAGGTGCCCAGCAACTATAGAAAAATCACACAGCTGGACTGGTGATGGTAATGACTTAATGCTGACAATCTGTCTCAACTTCATCCTGCTTATAAAGGATTCCAGTAATAGGGCTAAGATCCATCCTGATTGCATCGGGCCACATCTAAACTAAGTACTCTCATCAAAAAATTCTACTTACAATGAGTTCACAATGGCAGGAATGGATTAAGTTTAAGAACTTTCTGGACTATGTAATGCCAAACAATCATATTGATCTTGCTTCATATCTCACTGAGCAAATGAAAGCCATCAGACAGGGGCTTCCCCAATCCACATAATCAAATCTGCCAATAAACCAGTATCTGTGAACCAATATCTTTCCCATATTTTCCTCTTTTACATTGGAAAATTAATTCTCAATTTCTGCCATTTACCTCAAAAGCCTATTCATATTCAACTTGTCAGAGATTTAATGCCATTTTTAACTCTCCCATGTATTGCTAGCCTCTCTCTCTCTGCAAAATTCCCATCTGCTTACAAATGAATATTGCTTGCCACTGTGGCACATACCATGGTTCCTGGCACTAGGTGCTCAAGAGATGTGAAATAAATTATGAAGAAATGGATGCATTTATTGGTACAGTATATCAATTAGATTTTTGAAATTTGTCAATTTATAAAGATTACACTGATAAAAGTTTTAGGGGCTTAGAGAAATAGTTAAGCAATAAAAATGTACGCAGGATTTTGTATTTAGTAGATTTTGTGTCTGATTACATGGTATGTTAGTTTGCAAGCTGCTGGAATGTGATATACCAGAAATTGAATGGCTTTTAAAAAAGCGGTATTTATTAAGTTGCAAGTTTACAGTTCTAAGGCTACAAAAATTTCCAAATTAAAGCAAGGCTATAAAAATGTCCAAATTGAGGTGCCCATGGAAAGATACTGTTCTAGTTTGTTAGCTGCTAGGATGTGATATGCCAGAAATTGTAATGGCTTTTTAAACGGGTAATTTATTCAGTTGCTAGTTTATATTTCTAAGGCCATGAAAATATCCTAATTAAAGCAAGGCTATAGAAGTGTTCAATCTAAGGCATCTAGAGAAAGATACCTTGGTTCCAGGAGGCTGATGAACTTCAGGAGTTCTCCCCCAACTGCAAAGGCACATGGCAAACATGGCGATGTCAGCTAGCTTTCTCTCCAGCCTTCTTATTTCATGAAGGGGCATTTCTTTCTTCATCTCCAAAGGTCTCTGGCTGTATAGGCTCTTGTAGTTCTCGTGGCTCTACCACTGCCTCCAAAATGCTTCCTTTTTTAAGTTTCCTTCCAGGAAACTAAAAAAGATCCACTGGGAATGGGTGGAGACATATCTCCCTCTAATCTAGGTTAATACCCACAATTGAGTGTCTCTCATCTCCTTGGAGATAACCTAGTCAAAAGATCCCAACCTACATTATTGAATAAGGATTAAAAGAAACTGTTGCTCCCACAAGATTGGATCAGGATTAAAACATGGCTTTTCTAGGCCATATAATCCTTTCAAACCAGCACAGATACCTTTGTTCAAGAAGGCCAGTGATGTTCAGAATTTCTCTCTCAGCTGGAAAGGCACATGACAGCATCTGATAGCTTTCATTCCAGGCTTCTTCAGTGGCTTCACAGGGCTCTGTCTGTTCTCTTGGCTCTGTTGGTTCTGTGGGCTCTCCAGCTTTTTTACAAAATAGTTCCCTCTTTAAGGCCCCAGTAAACAACTCCACCTTGAGTGGAGACACATCTCCATGAAAACCATCTAATCAAAATTTACTACCCGTAATGGTGGATCACATCTCCATGGGAATAATCAAAAAGGTCCTGCCCAGCAGTACTGAATGAGGATTAAAGGACAAAGCCTTTTCTGGGGTACATAAAAACTTCAAACTGGCACACATGGGATATGGTTGAATTAGGCATAAATTATAACTGGGAATATCTATAATTTTTATATTTTGATTCTTAAAGCTATATAAACACAAAACAAAATCAAAATCTAGAATTATGGACCATGAAGGAATAAAAATTCAATATTATTTATGATATCCATTGTTGAATTAGGCATTAAGCATTTTATCATAGGCAACATCCTTTGAATTCAAGAGCTCCAAAGACTTTTCTACTTTTAGCCTGCAATAGCCTAGATCCTTGAGAACAAAGAGTTGTACGGGAAATTATTTAACCTTTCCCCCCCAAAACTGGACATTAAAATATAATGTCAGTTTTCTGTAAACATAGCATTAAGAGAAACAACAAATATTGAAGAAAGCATTTTACTTATTTTAATGTATTTGTTTTCTAAAGGAACTAAAAATATTCCACAAACAACTAAAAAAGAGGAGATAAACCACCTCCCAAGGAACTAAACTTTATTTCCTTAAAAGAAATTTAATGTCTCTACTTATTATTTAGGTATCTTAGTTTCTTGAAAAAATTAAAAAGTTAAAATGACATTATGCTAGGGTCATTTTGATCTCATACTTTTGGCTTTGTTAATTGTTGGATCAGGTGGTGAGATGGTTTGGAGCTATTTATCACAGCAAAACATTTTAAAATCAATTAGTATGTGTATGAACCCATCCTAAGTCGGAATGTTTTTTGAGGTTATTCAGTTAGGGTGTGGCCAACCCAGTCAGGATGGGCCTAAATCCTATTACTGGAGTCCTTTGTAGCCAAATGAAATTCAGACAGAGTAAAAGAAAACCACTGGAAGCAAGAAGCTGAAAGTCAGTGAAAGTTCCTGAAGGAAGAGAGAGGCCAGGAGAAACTTCCATGTACATTGTTATGTGACAGAGGAGCCAAGTACCAAGGATTACTGGCAACTAGCCCCAGAATGCCATTATTTGGGAAGAAAGCATCTTCTTGATGATGCCTTGATTTGGACTTTCCCCTAACCTCAGAACTGTGAGCTAATAAATTCAATTGTTTAAGCCACCCTGCAGCATGGTATTTGCTTGAGCAGCCAAGGAAACTAAAACAGATGGTGACGTCTTTCAGAAACTTCAATTAAATGAGGCATTGCTTGTTGGTTCTTTATCAGATATGTACATTAGTACCTTCAAATGTCTAACTTCTAATTTCAGAACATTCTGTGAGACAAATCCTGAGCTCACTGTTTGAGTTATGCTCTTTCTTTTGCTTTTTCTAAGTCTTATCCTCACCAGGCTATTTGAGGTTGCAATTAGCATGCCCTCTCCTTTCATCTTGCAATGGAGATACTAGAAGAAAAATGAAACAAACAAAACAAAAATAAATCAAACACACAAGTCTATGGAAATTCAAATCCTGTCATCTGGGGGTGATTCATTTCACCTTATCTCGACATGTGTTTTGACTAAAATTGGCAGTGCTCCTTGAGTGAGGGCACTATGCCATCCAAACAGATGGGCAATAATGTACTAAGCTTAGATTTGTAGTTAGCTTGGATTGTCAGATTTGTAATAGTGGGTGATGTGCAACAACATAAATAATAAATGTTGCTTTCTCTGAATTTCACTAATTTTGAGGAAGAATCTTCTTCAAAAAATATCCTTTTTTTGAGCTGAGTCTACTTAAAAGATATCTAGCCTTCATAGTTAGGTAGTGGAGCATTCAGATTCATGAATTACTTTTACTAGTGGAGAAAGTATCATAATGAATTATTGGGTGACTATCTCAGGCTGCAGGGAATTGCTGCAAGATATATTCATAATATATTTGAGAAAAACAGACCATTGCTGTCAATATGCAGAAAAGGTTAAGTAAATTGTGATAATGTTGAACTTTACCCAAGCCCTGTGATTCTGGAAAACAGGAATTGACAATTCAGAAATCCACCCATCCTTCTGTGTTCAGAGGATAATGGCTTAATGCAAAAACCACCTGTGTTAGTCAGGATTCTCTGGAGAAACAGAATGGGCAGGAGAGATCTGTAAATATGAGATTTATAAAGGTGTCTCATGCAACCGTAAGAATGGAAGAGTCCAAAATCCGTAGGGCAGGCTGTGAAGCTGGCAGCTTTAATGAAGAGTCTGGACAAACTCTACAGGAGAAGCTTGCTGACTGAAGAAATAGTGAAAGAATCTCTCTTCACCCATAAAAGCCTTTAACTGATTGTATTATCTCATTGTGGGAGGCATGCCTTAGTTGATCACAAATATGATCAGCCACAGATGCAATCAACTAACTTATGACTTAATATACCAGCCTTTTGGTTTATCAACCACCCACAAAATGTCTTTGCAGCAAAGGTCAGGTCAATGCTTACCTGACCAAGCAACTGGGTATAATCATTTGGCCAAATTGACACCAGAACCTAACCATCACATCACATTTTCACATATGACTTAGATAAAACTCACAGTTTCTCCCTTGTTTACCTATGACAAGGCCAGTCACAGATTTTCCAAACCCCCTTTCTTTATTCCCAAATAATTAACTGAATTGTTTGTACTAACTGATCAACTACCTCCTAAATTGACTCGGTCAGACTTTACTTAAGCTTCTCTCTATACCCCCCTTCCTCTAGCTCTTCCTTAAGCACCCATTCCTAAAATAGGCTGATTTCAGGGTAAAATATTCCTAGGTCAACAGTCTAATTACACTGCCTACTCCCCCACGCTCATTCTTTCTAGCCTGGTTTACTCTACGTTATAAAAGAGGGTCCTCTACTTTGCCTTATTTGCTTCACTTTCAGATGCTTGCCAATCTCATGGACCAGACGTCTCTCTATTGCAATGGTTCCTTCCCTTATACAGCAATAATTATTTTGAATAAACTCTCTCCTTATCTAACTCTGGGTTTGTTTTTATTTGGCAGTTGAAAGCATAAATTTTAGTTTTTCCCTATCTGTGTCAGCACAGTATGATTTATTTGCTATATAATGGAATATCTTTCATTATCTAGAATTCTTTCTTGTTTGTCTCTAAAAAGAACAACTATATCATTGCATGGTGTGTGGAACATTGTGATTTGCCTAAGCTTTGTTTAGTTTAGTGTGTGAAGGGATGCAAGTTGAGCTTGCAGCATTAGGCCTCACCTAATTTATCTTTATTACAGTATTTTAAAATGAGCTTTTCTTTTGATGTTCAACTAAAGAATGAGTCAAGAAATTAAAAGGATATTTCTTTCAAACTGAATAAATTTATAATTGTCCCTCATTGGAAAATTTCAACGTGGCCCATATACTTGTATTAATTATCCTTTGAGAAACGCATATATATTTCTGTTTGGGGACATTTTCTAAGCTGTACAGATTGTGGTGGCTATGAGGTTTGAAGTAATCACCAGGGTCACTTGCTGCAGACTGGAATTCAGAAACAGAAGGGCCAGAAGATAAGTGACCACATTTCTGAGGTCCTAAAGAAATGGCCTGGGCTGAGAATCAATTAGAAACATCCTCTCCAGGGGAAGGTCCTTAATCCTTGTGTCTTTTTCTTTACATATGTCAAATACGATGGTGGTGAGATTAACATTTTGGTCTAAATTTCCAAGCAGTTTCAGATTAGATGCTGACTGTTTTGTAGAGTGCTATAAATTTCCAGCTCCTCAGACTTTTTGGCTCCCAATCCAATGGGAAATTGGGATTGGCTGCAGCCCCTCTCCCATGCTGGAGGGTTGGGAAGCTATTGAGTTAGAGTATCCACTGTTTGACAGTCCTATATAAAACTTCCCAGAATATTTGTTAGATGTTGTTTCCCTTTTCCCATACAGGGAGGTCGAGGTTTGTTGGATGGCTAAATCCTGAAGGTGATCTTAAAAGACTGAAAAGTTTCCATTTAGGACCACTGAAGACATTCTCAGCCCTCAAAGATCTTCATTTCCACCTCTTCTTGCTCATCACTTTAGTCGCTAATTCTTCCACTTCATCCCTCTTGATAAACATCAATTGCCCTTCCAATGACTATTAAACCACAAAAATAATTCCTAATCTAAAAAGAAGCATTTTTGACCAACTGTCATGAAACCAGTTGAACTTGAGCTGGCTCCTCTTGTTAAAACTATAAAAATTATACCATTTTTCCTAAAGCACAACTAAATGAAGACAACACTTAAAGGTGATCTAGTTGATTTTCTATCAGAGCACTCCCCAGTTTACACCCAGATAATGGAGCACTATAGTCTTTTGTATAATATTTTCTGGATATGGCCAAAGTGAGGAAAATGAAAATAAAATATGATTGATAGGGTATTAATTTCCCTTAGATTTACTTTTAAAAAAATGAGCACATGGTCTGCCAATTGTTTTAGGTCAGACAATAAAGTCTATGTGGTGAGGATAAGCCAAGCAGTTAATATTATTACTCTTACAATTTTTTCTCTTTGCTGGATGCATATTAGTGATGATTTTATATAATTGCTATCTGAACCCTAGGTATATCTGTATAGATTTAATAATCATATTTTCAATGAATCTTTTCTTGACCCACTATTTCATCCTCTCCTACTTTGCCAGGTACAATTTTTTGTTCCACCTGTATGACACTATTTTATTTAATTGATTCTGTCTCTCATTTTAAGAAGACCATAAGCATCTTGAAAGAAGGAATTGTGTTTTATCTAGCTTTATAAACCAGCATATAAAACTATTTTGGCACTGAGATTATTACATCAGTGGCCAAATAAATGAATAAATATAATGAGACTAGATAAACCAAACACAAGTGAAAGGTAGGAAATTCACATAAAATTTAGGAGTCATATGGCCTTCTGCCTTCATGTATAAGAATAACTTGAATGAATTAAGACATGATAAGAAAATAAAGAATTTATGCTAGTGATTGTTTTATGTTGAATTTTTGCACAAAGTATGCAATTTTTCTGTTTGCCATATCATATTCTGTAGATTTCTTTTTTTTGAGCATTTTACAACATGCTACTAAGAGCTCATTAATGCATCTGGTTCCTAATGGTTGTAGTTCTTCATTCAATGATAAAGAAAAATTGCTTAAGTTTTAGGAGATGATGGCTAAAAGGAAGACAAAGGGTGCTGTTCTCTACCTTTAACTGCATCATTAACTTACCTTGTGAGTTGCGTGAATTAGTTAATTCCTCATGCCTTATTCAGTTCAGGTGTAAATTGGGTAGAAATCTTTATGTCCCCATGAGTAGCTTGACTAAAAAGGTCCTAGTAAATTAAATTAGATTGAATTTAAAAGATTGTCTGAGACTGGAATTAACTCTTGACTAAACATTTCATAAAGTTTGAAAGTCTTTTTATAATTATCAAAATAAATATTCTGTAACTTTTTAAAGTTCCATGATAAAGCAAATTTATAAAAGGTAATTTCCTTCCCATAATGACCCTATCTCCATTTTTCTCTAAGAAACCTCATATCCCATAGACTTTAATATTATTGAAAATCTATTAAGACTTGAAAGCTCTAACTGGCTTTATCTGTGATTAGGGCTTTTCTTTCCCTTTCCTTCCCTTCCTTCATCCCCCACTCTTCTTCCTTCCCTCCCTCCTTCCCACCCTCTCTCTCCTCCTCCTCCTCCTCTTCCTCCTCTTCTTCCTCCTCCTCCTCTTCTTCTTCTTCTTGTTCTTCTTCATCTTCAGGCCATTGCACCTTCATTTGGAATGGTCAAACAATATAGAGCCATAAAAATAGTTCCATTTGGATACTTTCATTTTACTGATGTGGACATTGAGGCAAAAAGTGGGTCAAATGCCTTGGAATATTGCATGAATTAGTAGATAGGAGAGAGAACAATTTAAACAGCTTACTTATTATGCTACTATCAAAATATTAAAAAGATAATTATGGCTTAGATGTAGAAAAAAGAAGAATTGTAAAGCTTGTATTTGTATAATGCAGATTGTCTCTGTCATGACTCACTTTAGTGGGATAACATGAGGACGAGTACCAGGTTATGAAAGTGATTTAAAAGCATAAAATAATATGTGAGATATAAGACCCAAAAGAACATGAGCAAAAATAACTCATTTTATGAATTTAAAATGTAGAAAATAATACAGGGTCATATATTTCTACTTTTTGAAAAACTAAAGAAAGTTTAATCTCATCAAGCAGACTTTAGGATTAACGCTCATACTTAGGCACATTATTTGAGATGAGATGTGAATCTCTTAGTTTCCTCAATTACTAGAGACAGGTTACACTAGAGATATAGATATAATGTACCACATTCATCAAAGTGAATTAAAAAAAAACAATTGTCATGTTTAACATGAAAATTCTGATACATTATAGCAATTGAAAAGTTTACATGAAACTTGCCTGGTATTTATACTGGTCATGTTGTTACAAGAAACTGGTAAAAGAAGCTGAGTAACCCATAATAATAATCAATAATGCAGGTTTATTGAAAAAGAAACTGTTCAAACAGAAATCTCAAACCAGTGAAAGAATTTCAAATGTTTTATAAATTACATTGGCTTATAAAGGTAATTAGGGGATTCCTGAAAGGGAAGTTGCAGTAAATGGTTGATGTTTAGGTTCCTTATTATAAAGGAAAGTTTTATAAAGTGGGGAATGATCATTGATTAGTTATTATAACATTTATTTCTGATAGGTCGCCTCTAGTAGAACAAAACCAATTCATTTCCAATTGTTGATTATACTGAAACTTTTGTAACATACTATACTATACATATTTTTGGAAAGCCCCACTTTTAATTTTTGTAAAAGGTACCTGAAAGGAGATTGCTCCCAACCAAAGCACATAGCCATTTTGTTTTACTTGGCAACTGTGCTGGTTTGAAACTGTTGTGTACCCCAGAAAACCCATGCTCTTTAGTCCTCATTCAATATTGCTGGGTGGGACATTTTTATTATTTCCATGGAGATGTGATCCACCCAATTGTAGGTGGTAACTTTTGATTAGTTGGTTTACATGGAGATATGTCTCCATCCATTCAAGGTGGGATTGATTATTGGAGTCCTTTAAGAGGGAACCATTTTGGAAAAAGCATTGGTGCTGACAGAGCCCATACAGCCAGAGACCTTTGGAGATGCAGAAGGAAAATGCCCCCAGGAAAGCCTTATGAAATGAGAAGAGAAAGCTAGCAGACATCACCATGTGCCTTCCAAGCTGACAGAGGTGCTCTGGACACATCAATCTTTCTTGAATCAAGGTATTATTCCCTGGATGCCTTAGAACTGCAAACTTGCAACTTACTAAATTCCCCTTTATAAAAGCCATTCCATTTCTGGTGTACTTCATTCCAACTGCTTTAACACACTAAAACAGCAACATTGGAGGTCATGAAGTTACTGAAATTATATTTATTCTTCCCTTACCTCACACCATACAAAATATCAATATCTACCTATAAAATAAGTAGATCAGGAGTGACTTCATCAACACAGTGTTATAAGACAGCTATTGAAGATTTCTTCCCAAGTGATTCAGTGAAAAAAAGAACAATTCTCACTTGTTCAGAATTCTGGAGAAAATTAAATACTGGAGAAGGATACCACAACACTAAATAGAATAAAGAGAAAAATATAAGGTAAAAAACTTCTGTCCTGAACTGGCTGGTTCTCTCTCCTTCCCCTTATTTGGTCCCAGAGCTTGGAAAGTACCCAGAGACAGCAGCAGGGAACCATTCCATCTCCCACTGGGGACACAGACTATAAAATCTCTCACAGCAGTGAGACAGATCTCAACCTATATCCAGATACAGAGACCCAAGCCACAGGGACCCACAATAAGACTCAAGTCACTGAGGAGAGCAGGACAAATAAGGGAAGCAAAAAAGAGCTTCCAAATGGAGGATTAGGGGGAACTGAAAAATCTTCCCCCAAAGCAGTAAGTAGCCAGGCAGAAACTGTCTGAATCAACTGGGAACGCAGGGGTCAGGAGAAGACATTTCAAGGCCAAGTTAAATTAGGTATGATGAATCTGAGAAAATAGGGACTGAGACTGTATTTCCAGCCATGAGTCCTAGTGGTCATCCCCACCTGTTAAAGGAAACAACTGTGGATAGTCTAATCCTTGCCAGTGGAGCAGCTGTGGGAGTCTTCTGCCGCTAGTACAAAGTGGGACACAGCCTCATACTGAACCCAATTTGGGCTGGCAAAGTGAGGACGTAGAAGCCTGCAGTTTCAGCCCAACCTGGTCAGATGCTGCAAGCCTCCAGGAGGTAAACAGCTTCTGAAGACAACTAAGTCACCAAACAGCACCATCTACTGGGCATTCCAGAAAGTGCAGGGGGAACTGCAGAGCCTTTCAGGACCCCTCTAGACCCTATCCCAGGCCCATTGGTGCTGTTCTACACCCCGTGCACAGGAACCTGGCCTGTTTTAGCTGAGAAATACTGATGAACCAACTGACAAAGCAGTGCCCTACAATAAACGCAGAAAATAATTAAATCCTAGAAAAGAGAGAGAAACCACATTTCAGAATGATCCTTAAAGATAAGCAGATGACCAGATATCAGCAAAAAGTCACAAGCACACTAAAACTTAAGAAAAACTATTCCAGTCATAGGAACAAATGAAAAAGAGGAGACAGAATCTGGAACAACTAATCAAAGATGTTCTAAACAAATCTCCTTAATCAATTCAAAGAAATAAAAGGAAAGTGTATAGAGAGATAAAGGATATTAAGAAGACATTGGTAGAGCATGAAGAAGAATTTGAAAGGATACATAAAAATAATAGACATTATGGAAATAAAAGGCACATTAGGTAAAATTTAAAAATAAAATGGAGACACACAGCAGAAGATTTGAAGAGGGCAAAAGAAAGAATTAGTAAGTTAGAAGACAAATCAACTGAATTCAAACAGACAAAAGGATGGAAGGAAAAAATTGAGCAGACCTCCAGGGAAATGACTGACACCACAAAGTGCACAAACAAATGCATCCTGGGTGTCTCAGAAAGAGAAAAGAAGGGAAAAGGTCTAGGAAGACTATTCAAAACAATAATGGTTGAAAATGTTGCAATACTTTTGAAAGATATAAATATTCAAACTCAAGAAGTTCAACCTACTCCAAACAGTCCCACTACAAGACACATACTCAATAGACTGTCAAGTGCGAAAAAGAAGAATAAAATTCTGAAAGTAGAGAGACAAAAGTAATTCACCACATAAAAAGAAAGCCAAATAAGACTAAGTGATGATTTCCTATCAGACACCATGGAAGCAAGAAGGCAGTGGTGCAATACACTTAAGATTCTAAAAGAGAAAACTTGTTAGCCTAGAATTCTCTGCCCAGCACAGCTGTCCTTCAAAAATGAGGGAATGCTTAAAATATTCATGAACAGAAGTGGAGAGAGTTCATTAATAAGAAATGGGCCCTATGAGGAATACCAAAAGGAGTTCTTCTGGCTGAAAAGAAAAAAAAAAAAAAAAACAGGAGAGAGAGTCTGGAGGAGGATACAGAATTGAGTAGATTAGTAAGGATAACTAAAAGGATAGAAAGAGAAAGAACTGGCAAATAAAACCAAAGGACAAGATGGTTAAAGTAATAACTTTGAATGTTAATGGCTTAAACATCCAATCAAAAGACAGAGATTGACAGAATGGATTAAAAATATGATCACTATATATGCTGTTTACAGGAGACACATTTTAGACCCAAAGATACAACTAGTTTGAAAGTGAAAGTATAGAGAAAGGTATTCCACACATGCAGTACCAAAGATAATAATAATAATAAGCTGGGGTAGCTAAACTATTATCAGACAAAAAGACTTTAAGTGCAAAAATGTTATAAAATAAAAAAGAACACAATATATTAATAAAAGGGTCAATTCACCAAGAATAGGTAACAATTATGAATATCTATACTCCTAATCATGGTGCCCCAAAGTACACAAGGCAAACACTGGTAAAACTAAAGGAAATAATATCCAAGTCTATAACAGTGAGAGACTTCAAAACACCACTCTTCCCAATAGACAGAACAGCTAAACAGAAGATCAATAAAGAAATAGAGAGTCTAATAATATAAGTGAACTACATCTAACAGACATATGTAGAACATTGTACTCTGAAACAGCTTAAAATTGAAATTATACAAAACACTTTCTTTGACCATAATGGAATGAAGCTGGAAATCAATAACAGAGAACTACAAAGTACACAAATACATGCAGGTTAAACAACATGCTCTTAAAAAATCTGTGGTTCAAACAAAAGTAGCAAGAGAAATCAATGTGTCTTGAGATAAATGAAAATGGGGGCACAACATATCAATACTTTTGGATACAGCAAAGGGAGTGCAGAGAGGGAAACTTATAACCCAAACCCTACATTAAAAAGGAAGAAAGAGCTAAAACCACTACCTAATTGGACAACTGGAGAAACTGGTGAAAGAACAGCAAAGTAGTCCCAAAGCAAGCAGAAGGAAAGAAATAATAAAGATTAGAGCAGAAATTAATGGAGAATTAAAAAACAATAGGCAGAGTCAATAAAACCAAAAGTTGTTTCTTTGAGGAGAGCAATAAAATCGACAAAAAGCTAAACTGACAAAGACAAAAACAAAGAGCTACAAATAAAACCAGAATTAAGAGGGGAGGGCATTACTGCAGACCCTGAAAAAATTTCAAAAATCATGAGGTTTCTATGAACAACTGTATTCCTACAAACTAGACAACTTGGATGAAATGGTTAACTTCTAGAAACTGATAAAAAAATATATACTGACTCAAGAGGAAATAGAAGACCTCAGCAAACCAATCACAAGTAAAGAGTTTGAATCAGTCACCAAATACCTAACAACAAAATAAAGCCCAAGACCAGATGGCTCCACAGGTGAATTTTACTAAGCATTCCAAGAAGAATTAATACAATTCCTGCTCAAACTCCTCCACAATTTTAAAAAGAGAGAACATTACCTAACTCATTTTATGAAGCCAACATCATCCAAATAAAACCAAATAAAAATACTACGAGAAGAGTTCAGACAAAACTCTCTAATGAATATAGATGCAAAAATCCTCCACAACATACTTGAAAATAGAATCCAACAGTGTATTAAAAGAATCATACACCATCACCAAGTGGGTTTTATTACAGATATATAAGAGTACTTGAACACAAGAAAATCAACTAATATAATACATCACACTAACACATAAAAAATGAAAAGACACATGCTTGATTGACATAGAATAGGCATCTGACAAAATTCAGGATCTTTTCACGGTAAAAAGTACTTCAAAAGGTAGGAATCAAAGGACACTTCCTCAACATGATAATAGACATATACAAAAAATCCACAATTGACATTATACTCAATGAGAACCTGAAAGCTTTTCCTCTAAGATGAGGAACAAGACAAGGATAACTACTATCACCACTGGTATCAGTATTGTGCTAGAAGCAATTACTAAAGAAAAAGAAAGGAAAGATATCCAAATTGAAAAGGAAAGAGAAATGTCACCATGTACAAATGATATGATCCTATATTTAGAAAATACAGAAAAAAATGATGACAGCAAAGCTACTTGTGATAATAAATGATTTCAGCAGTGGCAGGATACAAGATCAATAAGTATCAATAAATATTGTTCCTATACATTAGTAATGAGCTATCTGAAGAGGTAATCAATAAAAACTTCAATTTACAATAAAAGAACCAAAGATCTGGGAGTAAACTTAACCAAAGATATAAAGCACTTGTACACAGAAAGCTACAAACATTGCTAAAAGAAATCAGAGACAACCTAAATAAGTGGAAAGACATTCCATGTTCATGGAATGGAAGGCTAAATATCATTAAGATGTCAATTCTATGCAAATTGATATGAACATTCAATGCAATACCAATCAAAATTCCAATAGGCTACTTTGAAGAAATGGAAAAGCTATTTATCAATTTTATTTGGAAGGGTAAAGGGACTTGAATAACCAAAAACATCGTGAAAAAGAATGAGGTGTCATGCTCCCTGACTTCAAAGGATATATAAAGTCATGGTGGTCAAAACAGCATGGTACTGGCATATAGACATATCAATCAATGGAATCAAAGTGAGAGATAAGAAATGATGCTCAGATTTATGGTCAACTTATTTTTGGCAAGGTTCCAAAGTCCACTCAACTGGTTCAGGAAAGTCTCTACAATAAAGGATGTTGGGAGAACTGGATAGCCACAACCAAAAGAATAAAGAGGATCCCGATCTCACATTTGATACAAAAATTAATTCAAAATGGATCAAGATCTGAATATAAGTTTCTCTTAGGAAAAAAATGTAGGGAAACCTCTTCACGACCTAGTGATAAGTGGTAGCTTCTTAGATTTTATACCCAAAGCACAAGCAACAAAAGAAAACTAGGTAAATGGAATCTCCTCAACATTGTATACTTCAGTCCATCAAAGGACTTTGTCAAAAGTGTGAAAAAGACAACTAACTCAATTGGAGAAAATATTTGGAAACCACATATCTGATAAGGGTTTAGTATCCAGTATTTATGAAGAAATTCTACAACTCAGCAATGAAAAGAAGAGCAATCTAATAAAAAATAGGCAAAAGACATGAATAGATATTTTTCCAAAGAGGACATATAGTTAGCTATAAAGCATATGAAAAGATGCTCAGTTTCACTAGCTATTAGGGAAATGCAAATCAAAACCAGAATGAGATATCATCTCACATCCACTAGAATGGCCACTGTTAATTGGAACATTCAAGTCATTTCTTGTGGGAATATAAAATATTACAGCTGCTGTGGAACAGTTTCGCAGTTCCTCAGGAAGCTAAGTATAGAATTGACTTATGATCTGGCGATTCCACTATATAATCCTGGGTATATATTCAGAATATACCCAGAAGATCTTAAAGCAGGGATATGAGCAGATGTTTGCACGTAGATGTTCATAGCAGCATTATTTACAATTGTCAAAAGATGGAAACAACCAAAGTGTCCATCAACTGATGATGGATAAACAAAATGTAGTATATAAATATGATGGGCTATTACTCAACAGGTAAGAAGGAATGAACTTCTGAAGTAGATGGCAAAATGGATGAACCTTGAGGACATTATGCTAAATCAGGTAAGCCAGACACAAAAGGATAAATATTGTATGATCTCACTGTGAACTAATTATAATGTGTAAATTCATAGACATAAAGTATAGAATATAGGTTACCATAATAGAATGAGGTTAGAGAATGGGGAGTAGTTGCTTAATATGTGCAGACTATTTACCTAGGCGGAATTTAAACATTTGTAAATGGAAAGAGGTGATGATAGCACATTATTGTGAGAATAATTAACAGTGCTGAATGATGTGTGAATGTGATGGAATGCGGAAGTTTAGAGTCATGCATGTCATTAGAAAGACAGTTGAAGGTTAAAACATTGGAATGTGTAACACAGTGAATATTATGGTGGAATTGTCTATGATTAACTGTGCAAATCTAAAAAAAATTCTTACATGAACTAGAAAAAATGTATGAATTATTAGATGTTAAAAATAGAGGTGTATTTGAGGAATATGTATCTATTGCAAACTATGACTATAATTAACGGTAATATTTTAATATTGTTTTGTCAACAGTAACAAATGTGCCATACCAATACTATGGGTGAATAATAAATGGAGTTAAGGAGTCTGGAGGAATCTGGGAGGATTTTGGTTTTTTTTGTTCTTTTTTTTTTTTTTTGCTTTTCTGTAATAATGAAAATGTTTTAAACTTGATTATGGCCATGTATGCACAACTATGTGATGATACTGTAAGCCAGTGATTGAATACCTCAGATGGTTTGTATAATATGTGACTATATCTCAATAAAATTGTATAAAAATAGATAGATAATAAACCTAAATATAAGACCCAGAACCATAAAACTCCAAGAAGAAAGTGTAAGGAAGCAACTTCCTTGTGGTAGGCAATGCTCTCTTAGACTTCACACTCAAAGCACAAGCAACAAAAGAAACATAAATGTATAAATGGGACTTCATCAAAATTATAAACTTTTCTGCATCAAAGGACCTTATCATGAAAGTAAAAAGACAATCTACTCAATGGGAAAAATATTTGGGAACCACATATCTGATAGGGATTCAATATCCAAAATACATAAAGAAATCCTACAACACAACAATAAAAAGAAAATAACACTGTTAAATAATGGGTAAAAAGATTGAAATAGACCTTTCTCCAAAGAACATATACATGGAGATGTAACACACTTAGTTGTGTGTGGGACCTTGTGATTAGATGGAGATGTGACTCTGCCCATTCGAGGTGGACCTTGATGACCAAAAAGCACATGAAAAGAATTTCAACATCACTAGCTCTTAGGGAAATGCAAATCAAATCACAATGTGATACCATTTCATACCCTCTAGAATGGCTACTATTAAAAAAAAATGAAAATAATGAGCATTGGAGAGGATGTGGAGAAATAGGAACACTCATTCATTGTTAGTGAGAATGTAAAGTGATGTAGCCACTGTTGAAGACAGTTTGTTAGTTCTTCAGAAAGTTAAGTATACAATTAGCACATGACCCAGAAATATCACTTCTAGGTAAATATCCCAGGGATTTAAAAACAGGGGCTAGAACAGATATTTGCATATCAATATTTACAGCAACAGTGCTCACAATAGCCAAAAGATGAAAGCAGACCAAATGCCTATCAGCTGATGCATGGAAAAACAAAATATGGTATATACTTACAATAAAATAAATAACTCAACCATAGAAAGAATTAAGTTCTGATACATGCGACAACGTGGGTGAATCTTGAAGACATATTGAATGAAATTAGCCACACACAAATGGACAAATACTATATGACTTCACTGATATGAAATAGAGTAAGTAAACTCATAGAGTCAGAATCTATAATAAAGGTTACCAGGGGATGGGATGGGGTAGGGAATGAGGTTAGTGCTTAAATTGTACAGAGCTTTTATGGGGATTGACTATAAATTTTGGTAATAAATGGTGGTAGTGTTAGCACAACATGGTGAATATAATTTACAGTACTGACATATATGTGAGTGGGGTAAAAGGGGAAATTTTTAGATATATATGTGACTAGGATCAAAATTTTTTGAAAAACCATAGAACTGTACACCACAAATATTAAGCCCTATTGTAAATGATGGACTATAGTTAATAGTAAAACTATAAGTGTCATTTCATGAATTATAACAAAAATACCACACGAATGGAAGATGATAATAATAGGGTGATATTTGGGATATCTGTGCTTTGTGCCTGATTTTCCTATAAACCTACAATTTCCCTATTTGGCATTTTTTATCATTTAAGCTGCCTGATTTTTTTAATCTTGCATTCTTAAGCTCATATATCAGTATGCTTCATGACACAGATAGTTATCTGAAAAAGTTTGACCCTCTGTTTTAGTTTGTTAAATGCTGCCAGAATGCACTATATCAGAAAAGGAATGGCTTTTTAAAAGGGAATTTATTAAATTACAAGTTTACAGTTCAAGGCCATACAAATGTCCAAACTAGGGTATCCAGAAAGGATACCTTGGCTCAAGGAAGGCCAGTGTCTGTCACATGGGAAGGCATGCAGCTCAGCTGGTATCTGCTGATCCTTGTTCCTGGTTCCATTGTTTCCAGTTTCTGACGCCCGTGGTTTCCTCTCTAAGTAACTGTAGGCCTTCACATAGCTCCTTCAGGACACAACTATGGCTTCTGCCTTGCTTAGCATCTCATTGAAAGGCACATGGTGACATTTACTGGGCTCTGCATCTCCAAACATCCATGTCTAGGTGTTTGCTCTTTCTGTCAGCACTGCAAACATACCCAAATGTTTGCATCTCTGTTAGCTCTGCAGCAACTATGCTTTCTTCAAAATGTCTCCTCTTTTAAAGGATTCCAGTAAACTAATGAAGACCCACCTTGAATGGGAGGAGTCACATCTCCATCTAATCAAAACAACTGGGTGTGTCACAACTCCATGGAAACAATGCAGTCAAAGTTTTCACCCCACAATATTGAATCAGGAATAAAAGAAACATGGCTACCCCCCGAGATTGGATCAGGAAAAAGGACATATCATAACAGCTTCAAACTGGCACACCCCTGTTATGAATTTCATTGAAATTTCTTGTCTAGATTGATATAAATACAGTGAAAATGAATGCTTAGGTTTTTTTAGACCCAGACCTCACAGAAGGCTTATATATGCCTTTTTGCCCTTAAAAATACTCTACTGTGATTTAGAGAATATCAAACAGTGGTATGGAAACTTCAGAAATGGCTAGATATCAGAAATATGATTTGAGATTTTACTGCAAACTTAGGCAAAAGAGGTCAAAACTTTTAAGATTGACTGATATGGATGAGTCAATTTAGTTTTATTCCCTTAATTTTATAACTTCTCCATAAGATTGACATATTTTACGTATAACTTTGGGAATAAAAACCTGCTTATCTTTATTAGGAGATATTTTAGAAATTTAATTTTTGACTCTTAAGTAGATCTTAGTAGACTGTTTAGTAGACCCTTCTGATTCTCAGTATCCTACTGTATTGTTTTGAGCTAAATAACTTTTTCTTTTTCATAAGCAGCCAGATTCTGTGTTAATAGTTATAGATGCTGGTAGCAGTCTACACAGCTGATCACTCCTTTTATCTTGAAGCCCTCAGCTCTCAGTTTACTTGAAAACACATGGATCTAAATATCCTTCACTTTTTTGGTCTATCTTTCTTAATCTCCTTTCTCAGATATTCTTCTACCCACAGTCTGATTGCCAGTATTTTCCAAAATCATCTGTGCTCTCTTCTCTCCAAATCTGTTTGTAACTTTTCAGTACTATGGCTTTATATACAATATACACCCACTTGCATTTAATCCAGTCTTCTGCCTATTTGCCATCCCTTTAGCATCATCCTACTTTGTCATTTCTGAAATACATACTATAATAATTCTATTTATTTTAGGAACCTACTACTCTATTTTGGCACTTGTATTGTTTTAATTGTTAGTTTTTCCCAGCTTTTAAATTTTTATATTTATAATAAAAATATATCCTCAAGGGACATGAATTATAAAAATTTTAGACAAGATTTAAAAAAAAGTCTTAGAAAAGATTTGAAAGTCCCTAAAGGAATCTATCATTGCATAATAAGCAATTCATTGGTATAGTATTCAGAGACAATAAGTTATTCAAAAACACTAAATGAGAAACTTTAAAACATTTAACATAAATAGTCCCTATTATAAATTTAAACAACTTCAATAGGGTAGTAGATCTTGGAAAACTGAAATTTAAATTTTTTCTATTACAGAGGATTGGTTAGATGAGGTTCTAGTGGGGGAGAGCACTAGCTTGTGTGCTAGCTTCTTTATCACTCCTTCATTTTTTCCCATCAATTTCAATGCATATAAGCCAACTCCTTCAGTATTGATCCAGTGTCTTTTAGGTCTTTTATAAATGCATATTCCTTACAATAAATGAACTAGCACTCGCATGAAGATTTTTTTCTTTCTTCTTTTAAAAGTAGTGGTGTGCCTGTATTTTTGCTTTTGTTTCACTAAGAACTGTTTTCTTCTTGCTATGTGTGGGTTTGAAAATAAGTATTTATACTACTCTAAGTGCTCTCGGGCATCCTTCAGGTCTTATATCTGAAGCCAATTCAAAATGCTTTTGGTCCAGTTTCATGGTTAAAATTTAAAGAGAGCAAATTCACAGACTAAAAGAGCCCAGTATTGTTTTCTCATTACTACTCTTTCTTGTTTTCCCTCTTTTTGACAACTTACAGCAATCTAGGAGTTCTCTGATTAGTCTTCTGCTGAAAATATCAGTTCATAAGAAACATTTCATGCAGCTTTAATGAAAAAGTTAGAATTTTGCTGTTTCCTTTAATTAAAAAAAGATATAAATCTTCCAATTTGGCCTCGTTCTCCCATAAACTATCAAGTCATTTATTTTTGGGGCCTTGTGGAAAGGTTTTTCTTTTTTTTTTTTTTCCTTTACCAACCTTCAGGGTATATTTATTTTGTGGTTCTCGGATAGAATGAATATTTTTGCATCTTGATTTTGGTGTTTTTTACTTACTGAGTTTTGGCAAGATAAAATATATTGGGACAAAATTATGAAACACAAAATATGATGGCTATAATTGTTAAATTTTGTAATCAAAATGTGCCCCACAGTCTGTTAGTAGAATCATTGTTGAATCCCTGATGGAGGTATGTTTAATGGCATCACGTGGGATATTATAGTACCCAGAGTTCTGTTCACTGGAAGCACCTGTTCTCATCCATATCCCTATCAGGAAGTTGCTCTTCTAACCAAGGGTCCAGTGCGATTAAATGCTCCTAGCATTATTGCAGCGTGAACATTCCACAAATGTGCAGAGGACCAAAGTGAGCTTGGGATCAAGAACAGAATTATCACCAAGGATAAGCACAGAAAGAAGCCCTTACAGGAGAGTAAGTCATCAGCACAGGCATTTCACAGGGAGTATATGGGAACTAACCTCTTCAAGCATGATTAAAATATATGCACTTCAAATTAACTATGGACAAAGTCAGGAGTAGAGATTGAATTGTTCTACTAATAATAGTCAGCTCCCTGAAAAAAGAGAGCAACACAGGACAGGAAGAGTTTGGGATACCACAAGCAAGCCAGGATAAGACAAAGATGAGAAGAATCACTGTCAACTCAAGGAAAATCCATTGTTCTATCCCCGGTGACTAGTCCAGAGCTTAGAAAAAAAGATTTTAAAGATATATTTGTAAGATAGAGGAATTAGTCTAGAAGATATATTATGTGTCACATTTGATTTTCTTCCGTTTCAGTGAAGAGAAAATTGGGAATTTATTTAGAATGGCCATGTTCAGACTTAATATGTTTGTATTTTCAGAACTGTATAATATATTCTATATTTCTTATAAATGAACATTTAATACATTCTCAATTTAACCTAATGTTACTTGATTCAAAGAAAGTCCCCAGACATATTTATATATAGATGTTGTGTTTGGTGGGTTGCTGACAAGATTTTATTGACCAGAGTTAATAAAGTGTAGTAAGCAGAATCTTGTTTGTGGTTCTACATTTAGCCAAACTAACTTCATTTAGACAGGCTGTGTCTTACATGGAGTCACATGTTAGGGGAAGATTAACCTAATCATCTTTAGAAGAAAATATGTTTTGGTCATGGTATGTTGCAATATGTACTAAAATTGAAAAATATATATTATTAAAATATGAGGCTTGGGATCAAAATATACTACTTAATATACTACTTAAATTCTCCAAAATTTTATTCCATTAGTGTCTCTATCTCCCTCAAAACCTTACTGAATCTGAAACATTTGAGTATTTTATTTGGAACTTGTTTTGCATTAGGAAAATTTCACAGTCTCTTCCATTATTTTTGCTGGAATAGACTCCAGAAGATCTTGTAGTATGATTTTTTTAAAGCCACTGTTGGCTTTTTGAGGCTTTTGTTATGAAGTAATGATTATTTTATACAGTAAAAATGGCCTGATAAATATTTTTTAACTCTATTAAAAGTAGCTCCTTTTGGAGAATGTCTCAGCGATGCTTATAATGTTAACATTTTCACCCACCACCAAAGTGCATATGCTGTAATGAGGAACGAAATGTATTTAGAACCAGGATTACTCCAAGGTCAGGAAACCTGAGGTAAAGGATGTTAGGGATTGGTTATGGAGGACAGTTGTGAGCAGAGACACACTGAGCGCCATAGCTGGGGTCTGGACCTCAGTAAGAGCAGATGCGGGAAGGAAAAGAGCCCTAAGGCAGTCTTGACTGGTGGCTGACTTCGGCTGATTGTACTTTCTATAACAATGGCTTTATAGTGTTTTCAAGGCATTTATGTACTTGTCTTCTGTAGAATATTATCATCTTTGCTACAGCTACATCAGAATCATTTTAATATAAATTCTGAGAACTCATATTTACAGACAAGACTATATAGATGGTAATGGGTTCCATAAAGAACCTAGAAAACAGGATGTTTTATTAATATGCATCTGTTGTATGGATAAGTGAATACACAAGCACACGCAGAGTTAATAAAGAATATATTAAAGTACATTTCAATATTAATGGCAGAGATAGCAAGCTCAAAAATACTAAGTGCAACTAAGGCCCAAATAGAGACACAGATAAAAACTTGATCTGACTGTAAGCTGCTTGAGGGGAAGAAAGGCACCTTACTTTATAAGATACTTCTGAATCTTCTTTTTATGTTAAAAAGTCCTTTGCTTTAGCTATTTTATATAATCTCTCAGATAGCAGTTGTCTCAAATGGGCCAATGAGCTGTATCATCTCTTTCTGATGACCTTAAAGCCTAGTCTGATACATCTTGAAATGTTTGAGTTTCTTGAGTAAGTTTATTTCTATTATTTGAAGTTTATGTGAGCATCATAATATAGCCATTTGCAAATATTTATACTGGACTTTTTCTGTCCTTTTTCTTTTTTATTAGCTCTTTCTCCAAAATGTCACTCTACCTAGTCCTAATTTCTTTTTCTTTCTTTTGTTTTTTATTTTGTGGTGATACACTTAATTCTTTTTCAATCAGATCATTAAAACTAGCCTGTGCCAAAAAGGCCTGCTAATAAAAAAAGCAATAGTGAACTCAAGGAATGGAAATAATTCAAAATGCTATCACGTATATTTTAACAGTAATGTAAATATTATATATGCTTTTTTCTTATTATATACATTTTTTATGATTAGCACTGTGCTTTTATATTAATGTTTCGTAGTTTGAATTATGTGGACCAACAAACACATGTTCTTAATCTGCACTCCCATGATTGTGAACCCACTGGAAACAGGACCTCTTGAAGATGTTATTTTTAGTCAAAGAATGACCCAGCTAAATGAGGGTAGGTCTTAACCTGGATTACTGGAGGCCTTAAAAAGAGGTCCTGAAAGTGACAGAAGCCAGAAAGGAAAAAATATAACCTTTCCAAGAGGTAGAAATACACGGCAAGGAATCCCAAGTTTTGCTGGCAGCCAGCATCAGAAAGCAGCAGTCTTCAGGGAGAAAGCAAATGCTGTTGATATCTTGATTTTGGACATCTTCTGGCCTTAAAACCATGAGCCAATACATTCCTCTTGTTCAATCCAACCCATTATGTGATATTTCAGATGACAGCTCTGACAAACTAAGACATGAATGGTCAAAGTTTTCAGTAAAGCTTTTCATTTCTCAATACTATAATTATTCATACAACATGTGCAATCATTTGTTTTATAAATCTGTTTTGCCATTTATGTCCATAAAATATGCCCATATATGCAGACTTTGTAACTAATATATTCTAACATGGTAATTGCAACTGGATTGCTATGATTAGCAGTAAAATATAGATAAACATATATATTTCCAGTTTGTCTTTAAAATATTTTTTAGAACCCCAGCATTTGTTGGCCATTGTGAGTTTACTAGCTAATTTTGATTTCACAAAAAAGGCTATATAGCATATTTTTGTAAACCATTGTAGTTTGTTTAATATATGTTGTCTAGAGTGGCATGAATGATGTTTTCTTTATGAGTTTCTGAGGAATCAGAAGTAGAAAACAGAATCCCAAATTCTGAAATAAATTTTTTAAACCCCAAAGGATATTATGCTAGTCAAGTATATAGTCATGTATAGGAACTAAGAAAGGTGAGCGCGCTGAAATTTTTGTACTTTATTATTGAATAAGGTTTATTGAAACAGAGAAATCATTTCAGATAGTACAATTGCCTGGGGTATTTTAAAGAAAGTGATTCTGTAGCCATATAGAAAGCAATATTTTCCAGGAGTCACTTGATAAATACTATTCTCACTCCTTTCTCTCCTCTCTGCATTTTCTGAATCACGTTATTCTTCAGAGAGAAGTTCCTGTTTACTGGCACAGTATAGTATATTATAAAGGTGGAAACAAAGGGTCATACTGTGAAGTATGTATAATTTGCTGTCAATGTTAGCTATAAAGTATTAAGTGATATGTGGCCACAGCTTGATTATAATACATTTATGAAGAAACTCCTAATTTCTTCAAAATGTTTAGTGAAACAGAATAAAATGAGTTCATTATATTTTAGATTCAGTGAAAATGGGGTCTCATTTTGCCATTTGCTATCAAAACAGCTGTAATTTCCCAAACCAGTCATGTAAAAATGCGTGTGGTTTTCGAACTGGATTGTGGAGGAAAATCTTAGCTGCAGAAGTTATATAAGTTGGGAGAGGCTGTTTGTAGTTTAACCAATGTCTGTGGAGCCAGAGTTCCCTCTATAAGGAAGTTGACAAAATACTGATATTTTTCCTGGAAAATGATCATTGATCATAATCATCGGCAACATATTTATACTGGTAACATTGTTACACTTCAGAAAAAATCACAGTAAAAGATATTAAGGCTATGGAGGTATTACCACCCCCTAACTGCATCCACATTGTTCATTCAAGAAATATTTATTTGATGTCCGTGTTATGACAGACACTATTTCATGTGCTGGGAATATAAACACAAATAATGAAAACCTTGACTGAATACAGGGAAAAGAAATATTTGCTTGGAGGGCAGGAAGACTGCTGTGATAAGATACCATTTGTATGCAGAAACTTTTTTAAAGTAAGTGAAGCAGTAAGCCATTGGGACTCCTAGGGGAGTCCAGGCAGAGAGAATAGTCAGTGTAAAGGATTTGGAGTAGTGGTGCATATGTCTTGATTGTGACACAGCAAAATGGCTAGGAAGGCTGGAACAGTATCAGCAATGAGTGGTCTATATATGTCCTTTTAAATTGTGGTAAAATCCTTGGAATTTACTTTAAGTTAGAGAAGTCATTAGGATGTTTGAGAAGAGCAGTAAAATGATCAGAATTACATTAAAACAAGATTATTCTGTTTTGTGTCTTGATAGCACACTGTACAAGCTAAAAGCACAAACAAGATAAGAGACTATATTAATAATACCCTACCTGGCACAAAATGGTGACTTAGATCATTATGTTAACAGTGAAGGAGGTAAGAAATGGTTGAATTGAGGAGTATGCTGAAGGCAATGTCAGCAGGGTTTACTAATAGACTAGATGTGGAGTGTGCATTTAAGAGAGGAAGGAAGAATTCCTGCAAGGTTTTTGGACTGAGCAAATGGAAAACTCAAGTTGTTAATTATTGAGAAGAGAAAGATGGAGAGGAACAGATTTGGGGAAGAAAATCAAGGAATTGGCTTTGGACATACCATATTTGTGTTGTAGTATTAGAGCTACACATCAAGACATCAAGGAGGCAGTTGCATGTACAATTCTAGATTTCTTGGAAAATAATGGTCCAAGCTGGAGATAAGCATTTTGTAGCCATCAGCATATAGGTGGTATTCAAAGTGGTGGATTTGATGAGATCACCTGAGGATCAGGGCTGCCTGGTATGTGGACAGGTTGAGTCTAGCACAAGAGTGCCTGCCTGGAGGACAAGTGGAGGTTGAAATCTAACAAGTGCCCCATTTGCCAAGTCATAAGTGGTTGTTCAGGCTGCATTTGCCTGAGAAAAGGGTACCTTTAATTCAAACATTGATCCCTTACAAGATAGCAGAAGCCTGGCTGTCTCTGAAGTTAAGTGAAGAGAGTGTTTTAAGACAGAAATTTATCACCACTGTCAAATACTACTTAGAGTTAAGTAAACTGATGTTTACAAATTGACCATTTGACTTGGATACATATACATCAATCATGGAAGCCTGATTTGGAAGTCAAAAGAAAATTGAAGATTCAGGTAATGGAGAACAAAATATATGCAAATCTTTTAGAAAATTTTGCATTAAAGGGAAGCAGGGAAAATGAATGGTGCCTGAAGACAGATGGAGGCGTCAATGAAGAAAAGAATAAAATTTGTGTTTATGGACCAGGAAAAGGTGATAAAGAGGGTAGGGGGCAGTTACTGCCCTTGAGTGCTGAATAAGGTATGAATCCTGTACAAAATTGGAGTTTTTGCTTTAGATACAAAGTTGAGCAGGTCATCAAGAATAATAAGAGAGAATTGCTGAATTTATGGTTGCAGCTATAGAAAGGAAAGTGAATGTTGTTTAGGAAGCTGTGGAAATTATCTTCTGAATCTTTTTACTTCTCAGAGAAATAGGAAGCATGAGTTATAAGGTCAGTAAGAGAAATGGAGAAGTTAATAGCGATTTGATTGGAGAGGAAAATTTTTCTAGGAGAGTGAAAAGTGAATGTTATATTTATGGGTTAACGTAAAGTTATTGGCCAGAGATGTAAAGCAATATCTGATCCATTATTTCGTTCTGGTCCAGGTATATTCATTTGCCTTATGCAGACACAGAATAAGTGGATGATTTGAATTAACCAGGATTGGAATTTAGCCAGTCAAATATAGTGGAGGGTATATGCAATGAAGTGAGTATAATAATAGACAATGGAATCTAATCATCCATAAGGAGAGAAAAGAGGACCTGCTTTGAAGGAGAGACAGTGAGAAGGTTGAAGCCTCAGTGAAGCTTTGTAGAGTTGAAGTAGTAGAAGGAATAAAACTTTCCTAACAGGGAAAGTTAAAACATTTAAATGCAGAGAAGTCACATGTTACTTTAAAATATCTATTGAATAGATGTGAATTTAGAATAAAATGAGAAACTTTCAGAGTAACTAAAAAAAAAAATCAGTAAAAAAATCTGTTTGTTTTGTGATTTTATATTGATTAACCAAATGCCTACCAACAAATATTAACAGACATGGACATTGCTAAAGGCAATCCACTTTTTTATTGCTTTCTTTACTAGCAGTAATGTGTATTTATTCCTAAAGGGAAAAATAGTAAATCATAGAATCTGGAGCTTTGTAAGAATGATATGTGTATTGTCCATGTCTTCCTAAATCTTATACAAGCCTTATTCTGGCATGCACAACTGCTAAATCATTATTTTATTCCTGGGAAATTGTTGCAGATGTTCTTACTGATTCATGGAAAATGGCCATATTTGTGGCAGTTCCAGCATGGCGATTATACAACCATGGATTCTTAGAGGACAAAGAGCACTGTGTTGTTTTACCCATTGTTGTCTGTCATTAGTTACTATCTTAGATTTGCAGAGTTCTTTTCCATTCCTGCTACCCTTCATTCCCAGCCGTGCTCCTACCCTCTCTACACACAAAGGAATATATTATAGGAAGGGTATTTTTACATAAGTACTTAGACACAACAGAATATTGCAGACAAATTGTGCTCACTCTTGATCTCAAATGCAACAGCACCAACAAAAATATTTCTTGTCACTTATTTGAGGATCTATTTTTTGGTGGCTTTCCAATTTAGTGTGTTTTCTTTTTTAATTCATTGAATATAGAACGGATCTTCAGGAAAAAATTAAAGTGAATAAACTGTGTCAAGGAAACATTATATAATGCTCGATAGAACAGATTGTATTTTTGTTTGTTAGTTTGTTTAACTTGAATCCAATTCTGACTCTTGCCAACTATAGGATAACCAACTGTCCTGGTTTGTCTGGACTTAAGGGTGCTCCCAAGATCCAGAACTTTCAGTTTTAAAACCAGGACATTCCTAGACAAACTGGGACTAGTTGGTCACCCTACAGCTGGGTGAATTGGTCTGATTGCTTAACCTTTATAGGGTTCATAAATGTTCATATGTGTGAAAAAATTCTTCATATGTGTGAAATGAATTAAGCCTGCAAATTACCTGACAACATGTGGAACATAACACATGCAGGATATGTGCTATCCTTTTTCTATTCCTTCCCCTAAATCTCAAACTGACTTTAACCCTCAAGTTGAAGAACAGGTCTTTTTCTTTTTTGAATCATCCCTCATTGTGCACAAATATGCACTACTTGTACAGGCCAGCATAACGGGGGACACCAAAACAACTAGTGGGTGCTTGACAAATACCTAATGAATGAATTAAGTCCTTTGTTGGCTTGTGAGATATCGAACACTCAGGGCTTTGGTATATTATTATTAGAGAGAAAGAAAAAGAAAGAATATTCTCACTGTTTTTCTGCCACCAATTTTGTCATTCCCTCTAAGTCAGTGTTTCTCAATTTTTTTTCATTATCACCCCTCTAAGGAGAAAATGTAAATAAAATTATCCCTAATGAGAAAAGTTAAGTACTAAGGAAGAAGATTTTGTCAGCCACAGACCATCGTGAGAAATAAGATGTGTCTGCCCCCACTCCAAGATTAAGTTTGATGACTTTGGGAGCCATAAAGTCAAAAATTGAAAATTAAATTGCATGTTTATTAAATTCCAAGAATGAGTTCTCTAACTGTATAATAGTATTTGAAGAAAGATAATTCAGATACTTTACCAGAGATTATTGATTATTTAGTGTGGTAGGTTGAATTTTCGAGCCAACAAACACTTATTCTTATCTTAATCCATGTCCCTTTGGGTATGAATCCACTGAAAGGAGGATGCTTTGAAGAAGTTATTTTAGTCAAAGAGTAGCCTGACTGAATGAGAGTGGGTATTAATTTAGATTACTGGAGGTGTTATAAAGAGGACCCAAAGTAACAGAAGCCAGAAAGAAGATATTACCATGTACTGAGAGGTAGAAATAAAAAACCAAGCCAAGGAATTCCAAGTTTAGCTGCAGCCAGGACCAGATGCCACAGCCTTCAGGGGGAAAGCAGGTATTGCTGACATCTTGATTTTGGATTCTCCTAGTCTCAAAACTATGAGCCAATGAATTCCCATTATTTAAGCCAGCCCATTGTGTGACATATCTGATAGCTGTTCTAAATACATACTATGTGTATCCTGCTGTATTGAGTGCCTAAGAGAGATACAGATCCCTGTAACCTATGGTCCAGAGGGAGGTATTATGAATACACAAAGCAATGAGGGACAAGAAAAAGCGGAAAATTCTAGTGGTGCAAATGACAGCCTTTGGGACAAATGAATGGCTGCTCTATTATTAGCTGTGCGACCTTCAGGAAGTTTGTTAAACTTTTGAGTCTCTTTATTTCTACAGTAAGAATAAAACCATTCTTTAATTCACAGAGTATTAAAACAAAAATATAACAATATAGGTGAATACCCTTTGAAAATTGCTAAGCATTATATATGCATATTATTATATAGGCCAAAAATGCAGTCTTACAGAGCAGAGGAAGAGGAGCATGAGATGAAATGGTCAGGGTAGTAAAATTTGGGGAAGAAAAGGAGAGTAAAGATCAGGATACCCCATTCTCTTCTAAAAGGTCTCAGACCTGGATAAGTGGGAATAAAGATGTATGTCTCCATACCAGTTGAGAGACAAGATCTGGAGAAAAGCTCAGATCATAGCTGTGCTTCTACTTCTGCTTGGTGAAGCTGGTGGCTTGGAACTGAATTCAAAGAGTCTGGCCCCTTGCCTTTGGTCAAGCACCATCACTTGGCAGTCATCAATTGATTTTGGTCTTATTGAACATCTTCCTGCATTGTTTACTTTCCATGTCATGGTAGAGCTTTTAAATTTAGGCATTAGGAGCCAGTAATAAGGAGAAGACAGGTAATAGTCATCACTGGATAATAAGTACTTTCAGGTAAAGCTAACTATTCTTTTAGAACCATCTACATGTGCTGAAGAAAGCTCACTTGGTGACAATGCATGTCATTGCATCTGAGTAGTTGAAAATATGATTGCTTTTGAAATGCTCTATATTTCATTTTCTTTTCTAAAATGGCAGAAAACATGAAAAACAGAAGGATTCAAAAGGACAAGACTCTTTCGATATAATATCCATAACTTCTCCCTCAAAGCTTGGAGAGGCAGTATTGCAAAGTGGTTAAAAACAGGATTTTGGGACTAGACAACTTGGTTTTAGATGCCAGCTCTGTGCCTTGTTTGCTGTGTGACCTTGCTCAATTACTTGATCTCTCTGTACCTCTTTTCCTTCACATATAAAATGGAGATAATAATATTACCTACCTCATCATTACAGTGTTGAGTATTTAAGCCATATAAAAGGATTTTCATGAGAAATTAATTGGGTCATATACATAAAGCTCTTGGAAGTGGTTCTGGTACAAAGTACTCAAGTACTGATTATTTCTAATATAAATAAGTTGTCTATGCACTTTAAATGGATGTGTTATTTTTATATTCTTCCTATATCAAATATAATTAAGTTACACTGTGGACTTAAGTTAATAATACAGCTATAAAAATGTGCTCTCATTAATTGTAACAAAGGTTCCACACCAACACAAGGTGTTAATAATATGGTGGTTTATGGGAATTCTGCATTTTATGCCTGAGTCTTCAGTAATCTACAACTTCTCGTATATATATAGTTTTAGCTTCCTAGGCTGCTGAAAGTAAATACCATGAAATGGTTTGGCTTAAACAATGGTAATTTATTCACTCATGGTTCAATTTCAGCAACTTATCCAAATCAAGGTATCATCTTCCCTAAGACCTACTGCCAGCCACCCTTGGTTCCTCTGCCACATGGCAAGGCACATGGTGGCATCTCCTGGTCTCTCCCTGATAGTCATTGTATTATTATTGATGTATACGAATTCCCCAATTTATTGGGATTACCAGGTCTTAGTTTCCTAGCTGTGAAAAAAATGTCATACAATGGGAATTTTGGCTCATGCTTTTAAGGCTCAGAGATGTACAAATTAAGGTGTCCGCAACACAGCTTTTTCCTTGCAGATTGGCATTCTGGGGCTGGCTGCCAGCTATCCTGGGATACTTGGGTTTTCTGTCACATGCTGATATCCGCTCCCTTTTCTTCCAGGTCCATGGATCTCAAATTTCTTGCTCTTCCCATGGTTTCTTATAATGTATCCAATTTCCTTTCCTAAGAAAGGCTTGAGTTATATTGGATTAAGACCCACTCTCATTCGATTTGGGCACACCTTAACTATGAATGTCTTGAAAGATCCTATTTACAAATATGTTCACATCCACAGGCACAGAGTTTAGGACCTGAAAATGCCTTTTGTGGAGGACCTGATTCAGAAAAACTGAGTTATTTCCCTAGTATTAAAAGTTTTTGTACATTTAAATTTCAAGACATGCCAGTACTTGCTTTCATTGGTAGAACAATATAAATGGTATTCCATTCGTACTTAATGTGGAATCATATTTTTGTGTAAAAACAAAGACTTTTTGTCTAATTTGACGAATGTCATGAATGCATGTGAAATAATTAGAAAATAAACTGTTTAATGGCATAAACATGCTAAAAATGTGTTTGAACCATCAATACAATAGATGTGTATAGAAGATACTTCTCTATTTCTACCTTACTTTATTAGGAGGAAATTACCTAGAAAAAAAAAACATCCTTAATAAAAGGATGGAGCATTTTACCACTTATAGTAAAAAGCATATTTTCTTTTTAGCAGTAAAATACAATTTCAGTCCTTATAATATGAAAATGTATAATGAATAACTTCTCTTTATATTAAAGGGAAATGAACCATTAAACAAGGACAAGCACAACAGCTGCACAGTGCTAGTAGGAAACATTCTCAGTGTTCTGCCATGAACTTCCTAATTAGAGTGAAGTGAAACACAAGTCCACTCCTCTTCAACTCTGGGGCAAGGAAAACAGATCTGGAGTAAAGTATTTCCTTTGGCAATTCATTATTTACATACATACATACATACATGCATATATATATGCAGAATACTTTTTCCATCTTCATACTTGAGTCATCAAGAGAAACATTTGAATATAAACAAACAATGAATAACAGGTACCTGTTTAGACATTTTATTCTTCAGGGTTGTTAAGTCCCAAATATTCCAGCACTATACGGTAGTCAAGAAGTCCATAATATTTTATCTCCACTTTGGAATCTTTATTTTATCTCATAGTAAGTTCAAATGGTAGCAGAAGGTAGCTTATATTTCCATATTCGTGTTGATAGATAAGTATCCTGAACATCACAGAGTAAAATGATTTTATAGTTGTATAAATGGATTGTACACTCGTTAACTCTCTTTTGAATAGACTCATAACTGGTATCAGTGCTAATTCTCACCCCACTACTTGTTGCTTCTCTTCCTTAAGAAGCAGCAAGAATGATAGAATATAGATATATATGTATAGATATCTTTAATACCATGATTTTACAATTACTTCCCTGGATATTTATGCCAGAGAAATGAAAACGTATGTTCACACAAAAATCTGTAATGAATGATAATAGCATTCATTTGTAGCAGCCAAAAACTAGAAACACTCTTAATATCCTTTGACAGGTGAATGTATATCAAACTCTAGTACATCTATACAATGAAATACTATTGAGCAATAAAAAGAATAAACTACTAATACAACAACAACTTGGAGATTATAATGAGTTTTTTAAAAGCCGATCTCAAAAGATTACAAATCACACAATTCTATTTAATAGCAATTTTTGAAATGGCATAGCCATATTGATGGAGAAGAGATCAGTGGTTGCCAGGTATTAGGGAGGGGAAAGTGTAAGTGAAAGAGATAGCACAAGAGGATTCACGGTTGTGAAATAGTTCTGATGATAGATGACTCTATAGATGTGATAAAATTACATAGGCATATAAAAATTAGTGAATGTAAAAACTAAAGAAATCTGAATCATTTTTGTAGTTTAGTTATTAATGTTATTCAGTGTCAGATTTCTGGTTTTGATAAAGTACTATGGTTATGTAACATGTTGAGGAAAACTAGGTGAAGGGTGCAAAGGAATGTACTGTACTATTTTGGAAACTTCTTGGGTGACTAGAATTATTTCAAAATTAAAAGTTAAAAGTTAAAAAAAATAATACAATGACAATTTTCAGAGGCATTCTTTTTTTTGAAACTCATTTTATTTTTTCCTTTACTGCAAACTAATCCAGGCAAAGAAAACGGTCTGAAAATAATATAAAAACCTTAGTAAACCATATTCAACTCAAGAAATAAAACATTATGAGTATGGTTGATTCTGACCACGTACCCCTCCCCAAATGAATCTCCAACACCTACCAACAAGTACCCAGTGTCCTGAATTTAGTAAACATCAGCCGCATGGGTACTTCTCTAATTTTACTATATGTGTAAACATACCCAGGCAGTTCACAATGTTGTTCTTTTATTTTTACATATAATTTAAATGGTGTTAGGCAGAATGTTTTTTCACGCAACCTTCTTTTTTCATTCAAATTAAGCATATTAGATTGATCCCTGGTCTATGTAAATTTGACTAAATTTTTAATTTTTTTTCTGCTGTATTGAAACCAGCTGTGTAGCTATACCACAATTCATTCATTCTTCTCTGTGTAGGAAAGAGTTTACTTACCAGGTCTGAGTTGTTTAAACACTGTATTACCAAGAAAGGTCTGTTTTCCAAACTGTCCCCTAGCCAGCTTCTGGGAACTGATCTTGGAATGCTTTATATTACAAGAATGTTTTTGCTTGCCTGAGGCCTTGGGTCATACTGTACCATTTTGACTAGATAGTTTTATTTCTGGGGGTCCGAAGCCTGAATAACTGAGGTCAATAATGCAGGCGTTATATGCCTACATGACTGATCCCTCCAAAAACTTGGGCATCAAGGTTTAAGCTAGCTTTTCTGGTTGACAACACTTCAACATCATCATACATAGTTGCTAGAAGAATTAAGTTACCTCATCTGATTCCAATGGGAGTGAATGCCTGGAGGTTTTTTCCTGATTTCCTTAAGACTTTGCCTCATGTGCTTTTTCCCTTTGCTAATTTTGCTCTTTGTCCTTTCACTGTAATAGACAATAACTATGGGAATAATAAGCTTCTATCCTGTGAGTGCTTCTAGTTAAACATCTAGCCCATTGGTATTGTTTTTGGGAACCCATGATACACCCTTTTAATGGATACATCATATATTTTGATTTTTTTCAAAACTAATACAAAAAATAGTACCATGGGCATTCTTGTAAATGCCTCCCTGTACAATGTGTGCGATACACTTAAAGTGGAATTGTTGCATCAGAGAGAATATACTGTCTTAGTTTTACAAGGTATTGGCAAACTTCTCCATCATGCCATTGTAGTGTTTTTATTCAATCTCAGCTGCATCTAAGATTTGCTCCCCTATTCAGTTCTAATCTTATTTATTTCTAACTTTGCATGTATTCTTAGTTAAACTTGCCAGATGTTAGTGTAGTGTATTAATATTTTTAAAGAACATTAATTTCCTTTGTTGGATATTTCATTTCTATTTCATTACATTTTGCTTTTATTGTTACTTTCACAATTGCTCTGTTTATTCTTTGTTCTATTTTTAACTTTAATATGACTTTGAGCTTATTGGTTTGTTTTTTTTTTTTTTGCTATTGTTCTATACTAATATAAACATTTAAAGGCTATTAATTTTCTTTTAAATATAGCCTTATATGATAGCCCAGATTTAAATGACTAGGCTAGAAGCGCACCCTCATTGTCTCCCAACTTAGCTAGATTTTATCTCATTAAAGATATTTTATGAGGACCAACATTGAGGACCAGTAATTCATTTGACTATTAAATACATATTGGGATCTTCCTACATGGCAGGCACATTTCCGGAAGCTGTCACTTCCGGTGAGGACAACACACATGAAGGTGTTCGTTGCAGCATAATTTACAGTAGAGAAAAAATAAAAACAACCAAAACATTGGTTAAGAAAGGAATGGCTAAATAAACTGGTGTATCCTTACTAAGGACTATTTGATAAAACTTAAAAAAAATATATTGAGCTACATTGATAAATTTTTTCCAAAGTATATCATGTAATGAAAGAAGCAAGCTGCATACCAACATTGGAAAGCAGGTTATATAAAATAAGTATGACATCAAACAATACTATAGAGCAGAGTTAGGTTTAATGCAATGCTATGAAATTAATTCATATTAACTCTGTTTTGAGTTTCACAAAATATTGCTTAAAGTCACTTGGAAGAATAAGTAAAATTGTGGGGAGCAAAAGAATGATGACAGAATACTAAGTCCATCAGTTATTAAAATATACCATACATCCATAAGAACCAAACAGCGTGGTCATGTTTGGTTCTTAACTCAAGTTTTATTTGAGTTAAGAAGAAAATACAGTATCACAGATAAATGAAGAAAAATAAATTAATCAATAAACAATATTAGTTGAAATTTGTTCAACAATTTTAAAATCATTTCATTCTTAACATATAAAGATATCCTTTAGAAATAGAAAGCATAGAAAATATGCAAGAAATTTGAAGAAATAGAACAATAGCTTGGAAACAGTGAAAAAGAGAAAGACAGATATACATAAAGATTTTAAAACTTGATTTTAAGATTTTAGAAATTTTTTAAAAATACTAGCACGAAAGTACTTAACCTGGGAATGGGTCTATGAAATTAAATGAATACTGTAAACAAAGCTCTCAGAAGATGAAGAGCAAATGAGGTACATAGATTTTTCATGATTTTCATAAACTGAAATGCACTATTTGACCTTAATTAAAATAAAAATAAAAACATGGAATACTTTTTAACATATTTGCAAAAAATTACCACGATATATAATATCCATTATGATCATAGTGAGGTTTGCATTGCCATGTTATAGGTATCAAACATAACAATAGCTCCTCAGCCAATTTCTTATGCCTTTAGTCTGCAATTTTAATTTTGATAATTAAGACAAGTGAAAATTCCCTAAGGACTGAATACCTTTTACACACTTCTACAACTATGTTAAGGAGAAAAAAATGAAGGGAGTTTAAAAAGAAAGAAAAACTGCAAAGAGGTCCATAGGCAAGATTAGGTTTGTATAAAAGAGAATTTTATTTTAAACTGAAAAAAAAGATCATCTCATTGCATTAATATTCTGAATATGAATATATGATCATGGCTGAACAATAATATTTTGAGAAAGTGTGGTTCTGACCAAACAAATACCTTAAAATTCAATTTCTCAGAGTGGATGAAAACTTTTTTCACAGTGCCTGGTGCATACTATGTATGGAAAATGTATGTGTTTTAAAAATAGTCATGAGCTTTTAAACTCCCAAATGAAAATTTAGAAGTGTTCCATCCTGGATTGCAAATAACTATGGGCTTTTAGAGGAGAAGAAAGGAAGGAAAATGTAGGGTCAGAAAACATGAACAGAGTTGGATTTTACCTTGTTTTATAAGACTTAGAGTGATTATACAATATCAGAAAAATTAGAAAAAATGTTTTGTGATTTTCTGCCTTTTTCATTGCTTAAACATCTTCAGGGCATTACTGGTATTCAAGACATATTTTAAAATTCTGATTACTACTATTATATCCATTATAGGTATAGAAATTATAGGCATTTCTCGAGGATCTTTAATTCTAGCAAGTTCTATCTAGTTTGCCTCAACGTATAATCAAATACGTATAATCAAATATTAGGGTTTTTGTTTTGCGTTACTTTGCTTTGTTCATCTTATTTAAAAAAAATTAAAGTAAAAACTTGGTTTGAATGAACTGAATTGGATTTATCAAATTTCAGCAATTAAAAGACCAGTCTTCTTTATAATATTTTAGTAGTTTTCTCGGTAAGTATTTATTTATAAAAAGATTATTCTCTACATATTCATTTCAAGGAAGGATTTTATTTAACTTTCTCTATTGACTATTTTCATATTAACAAGTACTTACAAACCCAAATCCCATCAATTTCTTCCTATATGATATTTTCCTTTCAAAGTCACACTGGATGATTTTAAAACAAATGCTCCTTTTAGGAAAAAGAACGAACTTCATACTAAGTAGATTTTATTCCCTCACATAAGGTTTTTGACAATAAAACAAACACATCATTGATTTTACATTATTCTCTCGAAGACAAGAAGCCAATGAGCAAATAGCAATGCAAGTAGCTTCAAAAGTTAGTTTTCTAACAAGAAAACCACTATTCAAACCACTAATAAAACTTCATTTATTCTAAACAACCCGTTCTAGATTTTGTAAGTATTTTTCATGAATAATTTAAACAGCAATTTAATTTAAAATTCATTTTATCCATAAATAATTTTAGGTTTTTTTATATATGCTTTGAATTTAGTATCTTAACTATAACAACAATTAATACTTCAACTGTTGTAAGTGCGTGTGTGCATGTATTAGCTTTTTGGGGATGCTGTAACAAATTGCCACAAAATTGCTGGTTTAAAATAACAAAAATGTATTCTTTCACAATTCTGGAGGCCACAATCCAAAATCCGTTTCACTAGGCTGAAACAAAGGTGGCATCTGGGCTCTGCTCCCTAGGAAGGCTTTAGAGGAATATCCCTTATTTGCCTCTTCCAACTTCTGGTGCCTACGTCACTCCAATCTTTGCCTCCCGTGCTATCTTGCCTTCTTTTCTGTATATGCAAAATCTTCCTCTTTCTTTCTCTTATAAGGACATGTGCATTTAGGGCCCATCCAGAAATCCAAGATAATCTCCCCATAGCAGGATCTTTAACGTGATCAAGTCAGCAAAGACCACTTTTTGCCATATAAGACATTATTCACAGGTTCATAGGTGTCTTTTTTTGGGGGGGGTGTTTCTCAGCTTAGCAAAGTGTGTACCCACATAGCTTTGCATGTTCTTCGGAATCCTAAAACTATTTTAAAATAGCAGCATTAACCTTTAAATCTTTGTCTATTTCATAGCTCTGCTTTACACTTATTTCTATTGTAATGTGTTCTGTGTGACTAGAAATATTTCAAGATTACATAAAATAAATAAAATATAAATTCTCTCAGGAAAACATGAGAGAATTAATTCAAAGGAGAAAAAAATAACGACCTAGTTAACATTTTCCCATAAGCATCTTAAGTGAAATTTAGAGAAATAATAGTTTCCATCATAAAATATGATCTGAATCTTTACCAAATATTCTTTAGACTCACCAGGCTTTCTTTTCCCATGCCCCTAGTCTCACTTTAGGAATATTCAAATTAATCTATTTCTTGATACTTCAAAGTACTTTTCCAAAATTAAATTATTAAATCAAATACCCCACGGCAAAATCTTGGCCATATGATAATGTGTGATCTCAAAAGCTCTAATAGAATATATACATTAATCTATTCTTACATTCTCGTCTGGAGAAGGAGCTCTGCTTTGGTGTTTCTAAGCACAAACTAAAATTTTAAGATTCATGACATTAACAAATGGAATTCAAAAAGAAAATATTCTATACGAGGGAAGGGAGTTTTTTTCCCCTAACTATCCCTACAGGCCAGGTCTTTTATTATTTTGATATTATCCTTTCATGATCTAAAAGGCACATATTCTTGGTTGGAGAGCAAAGTAAGAGGTTGGAATAAAAGGTGAAAGCTATTCAATATAAGTATAATAAGTAGTGGGAACAAATAAGAATAAGATAAATAGGATATTTTTGTCAGCTTACTTTTCTGTACAGCAGATTAAAGTGCTGGCCATATTTTTATTGATGAAGATACTATAACCATTTATAAGTCTATAACGGTGACTGGCATGTACACTTATGCAGCAGAATGCGTCCACTCTGAGTGGTTGATTTATTTGCTGCTGTTCAATAGAATTGCTTGGATGGTGGCTGTGCCCCCGTGCTCAACTAAAATTACTAACCAAAGGAGTGACTTTGCAGTTTTTCTGTGACAACCACCATGTGGGTTTATTAAGAAATTTTATGAGACTAGTTATTGAGGAGCAGTATTTACTGCGGTGGCTCTTTTAGATGACTTGCCATGGAAAATCTAGCTTAATATCTGGATACTCTGCTTAATAAACCTTATCCAGGCATATATCAGAAGGTGTGGGGTTATTTAAAATGCATCAAATGAACTGTTTAGATACTGAGAACCACCATCTAAATGAAATTACAATGGAGAAAGAGAGAGAACAATGAATAAGAAACATTTTGGGAAAGGAGACATTTATACTCTATACTCTTCTTCTCATATATTATCCCCCAGACTCCTTGCCTTAAGGAATAAGATTAGAAAATTATTCACAAAGTATTGTGAATATTTTCACTTAAGTATTCATCTCTAGTATCATAAATAAATAACGATGAGTTCTGAGAAAACTTCCTGTTTCATAACAACTATATTTTAGATCAGCTACACTCTGAAATCTTACTAGCTTTAAAAAGGTAGGGGAGAACTCCAGGAAATACTCATAATGCACAAGCAAAATAAACCAGAGCCAGGCATACAATGGACCAAGGCTGGGTAGGAAAGACAGGGAAATGGGCTTTGGTGCTTCAGAAACTGGAAGGGAGATGCTAAAGAGGCAAGAGGCAAGAGCAGCAAGGAGCCTGCTAGCGAAGCCCATAGGGATGGATTCCTGCTGGAGATTCTGAAACAGAGTAAAAGGGAGGTGGGAAAGCCATATCTTCTATTTCTTCACTGAACCAAAAACTCAAAGGTATGAATTGGTACCAGACAGGGGGTACCCCCCCATCTACCAGCAGAACAGAAATAGACCTTGTTCTTAATTGTTCCTGTAAGATTCCCATAGAGCCTGATGAAAAAACAAGCTCTCTGAAACAGATTATCATACGTACTACAAGGCAAGTCACAATGGTGAGATTTAATGGAATCCAAAAGAAACAATTTTATTTTCTGAGGACCACAGAAGTTGCAATAATCAGATAAAAATATAGAATATTTTACATACGCAATTTTTGAAAAATGAAGTATTGCTAAAAGATGAACAAATGTCAAACTATCCAAATAACCAGATAGTAAAAAATATTTACTTGCTGAAATGAAAGCTATAATTGTGGAAAGAAAAAACTCCATGGATAAATTAATCCTCAGATTAAAAATAGTTGAAAGGAAAACTAGTGGATAGGCAATAAGGAAACTATTAAGAGAAATGGAGGATAGAGTGGGAATGTCTGAATATAGTTCAACAGAATCAAAGGAGATGAGAGTAGAGCTAATGGTTAGTAACTTTCTAGAACTTATGAAAGGAATGATTCCCTATTCACTGAAATACAAGTATTACTCAGAAAAATAAGAGAAATACACACTGTAATGATAATGCAGAACTGTAAAGACAAAATATCTTGAACTATAGAGTAAATACAGTTCAACTACATAAAATTACATAAGACTGAAATCTTACATTTTTTATTTTTCCCTCAATTATTTTGATTATAATTATGGTATTTGTTATGGTCATCTACGACAATTTTAAGTTTGTATGACCAAATAAAGCAATGTGGGTTTTTTAAATAACATATTTTTAACAGATAATCACACCATTTCAAAGAATTAGACTCACATTGTACAATATAAACATAGTCTGAAAATTAGATTTATTGTTACCATTATACAGCTTGGAATACCCTTTTAAATAAGAATTGACATTATAAAAATGAATTCATTCATACATTATACAAATATTGATTGAGCAAGTATTTTGTGCCAGGATTGTGCTAAGCATTGGGTATAAACATATTAAAGCTATGGGGTCATTGCCCTTACTAAAGAACATATTCCAGTTTTAGAAAATTAAAATATAGCAAATATATACACCACTGAACACGTTCTATATTTCTTAGGTGACTTTTGTGTCTTGTATTCTGTAACTGTGTACATTAAAAATTATTGTACTGTGTTTTTTTGTTTTTGTTTTGCACAGTGTAAAAGTTTTCTTATTTTTATTATAGCAACATATATATCACAAAATATTTGCCCTTCAAACCAATTTTTAGTGTACAATTCAATGGCATTAATTTTATTTACAATGTTGTGCTATCACCACCACCATTCATTACCAAACTTTTCCATCACCCAAAATTCTGTACCCATTAAGCATTAACTCCCCATTCTCTACTCCACTCCTGTAATCTACTTTCCATTTCTAACAATTTGGATATGTATATTCTAGTAATTTCATGTAAGTGAAGTCATGTAATATTTGCTCTTTTCTGTCTGTCTTATGTCATTCCACATGATGTCTTCAAGGTTCATTCATGTTGTAGCATATCTCAGAAATTCATTCCTATCTGCGGTCAAATAATATTCTATTTTATGTATATACCACATTTGTTCATGCATTCCTCGGTTGATGGATGCTTGGGTTGTTTCCACTTTTTTGGCTAACATAAATGCTGCCTATGAACATTGGTGTACAAATATCTGTTTTCAATTCTTTTGGGTTTATACCTAGAAATGGAATTGCCAGGCTGTTGGGGATTGAATCACGTCCTCTACAAAAGGCATGTTCAAGTCCCAACCGCTGATCCTGTGGGTGTGAACCCATTTGTAATTAGGACCTTTGTAGATTTTATTAGTTAAGGTGTTTCCAAAATGAATGAGGGTGGGCCTTAATCCAATATAGCTAAAGTCCATATAAGCAAAGAAAATTGGACACAAAGAGAAAGCCAAAGGAAGCAGCCAGAAACTAGAAGGCAATGGAACACAGAAGAGAAAGAAGATACTTCCTTATGCATTGCCATGTGACAGAAAAGCAAGGAACCCCAAAGTTCACCAGTCAGCCAGAAGACACCAACCTCAGGAGGAAGCAAGCCGTCTAGCCTCTAAAAGCGTGAGACAATAAATTCCTGTTGTTAAGCCAGCCCATTATATATTTGTTTCAGTAGCCTGGAAACAAAAACACATAGTTATTTTACATATAACCTTTGCTTTGGGAAATTACTCTGTTTTTAACTTTTTATTGTAACATTTCTACAACTCAAAATTCTCCATTTTAACCACTTTCAAGTGTACAATTTGGTGGTATTAATTACTTTCTCAATATTATGCTACCATCATCAATATGCATTACTCAAACTTTTTCTTCTCCCCAAAGAGAAACTGCACATATTCAGCAGTAATTCCTCTTTCCTTCTTTCCCTGGTTCCTGGTAACCTGTAATCTACAATGTACCTCTATGAATTTGCCTATTCTAAGTATTTCATATAAGCAAGATCATGAAATATTTGTTTTTTTGTGCCTGGCTTATTTCACTCACATAATGTGTTCAAGGTTCATCTATATTGAAGGGAACTTCACTCTTTTTACAGCTGTATAGAATTTGTATATTACATTTTGTTTATCCATTCATCTACTCTTAGACGTTTATTTTGTTTCTACCTTTTGGCTAATGTAAATACTACTACTATGAACATTGGCATACAAACATTTGTTCAAGTCCCTGCTTTCAATTCTTTGGGGTATATACCAAGAAGTGGGATTGCCGGATCATGTGTTAGTTCTATATTTGACTTTCTGATGAACCACCAAACTGTTTTCCACAGTGGCCATACCATTTTACATTCTTGCCAACAATGCACTAGAGTTCCAATTTCTCCACATCCTCCCAATACTTATTTTTCCTTTTTTAAAAAATAAAAAACATTCTAGTGTGTGTGTGAAGTGGTATCTCACAGTGGTTTTGATTTGCATTTCCCTCATTAGGGAATTGCATTAGCTATTGCTAATGATGTCGAGCATCTTTTCATGCGTGGATTGGCCATTTGTATATCTTCTTTGGAGAAATGTGTATTCAAGTTCTTTGCCTATTTTTAATGGATTTATTTGTCTTTTTTTGCTTTTGAATTGCAGGACTTCTTATAGATTCTGGATAGTAAACCCTTACCAGGTATATGATTTGTAATTACTTTTTACCCATTCTGTAGATTTTACTTTCTTGATAATGACCTTTCATGCATGAATGTTTTCAGCCTTGATAAAATCCAATTTATCTTTTGTTGTTGTTGTTCCTTGGACTTTTGGTGAAATATCTAATAATCTACTGCCAAAAACAAGGTCTTGAAGATTTTTCCTAATGTTTTCTTATAGGAATTGTATGGTTTTAGCACTTATATTTCGGTCTTGATGCATTTTGAGTTAATAGTTGTACATGGTGTGAGGCAGGGTTCCAATTTCATTCTTTTGCATGTGGACATCCAGTTTTTGCAGCATCATTTGTTGAAGAGAATCTTTCTCCATTGAGTGGATTTGGCATCCTCACTGAAAATCAATTGCCCTCCCCAGCAGTTTGGTTCTCCCGCTTGTTGTCCTCAGTGACCATTGATTTGTCCTGGGGTAGGCATTGTAGGTGGGCCATTTAGGGGACCCAGCCACAGGACCCCAGACCCTGCAACCAGAGTTAACCCAGGCTGCTTCCCCACCTCCAGTTACATGTATACAGCTCCTGGGGGTGTGATCTTGGATCTGTGCTGTTATGTTTTAATGGGCTACCTAATAGACATTAGGTGGTAAATAAGCAATTATTTTATTAACTCCTTTTTAAATAAATAATATTATTCTGAGAACGTTTTGCTCTCTAAAATAACTTCAGTTAGTAAAAATTGATCTCAAATGAGATTTTTCACCTCGGTTCTTATCTTCAAAAAGTAGACATGCTTAAAATATTTGATGTAGGAAAATCCATTTTAAATCCATCCCAGCTTTTACTTTCTTCAAATACACTCAATATTTCTTCTTAGATGTAATATCTGTCAGAATTAAATCAAAGCATGTCAAAATTAAAATTCTATGAAGCTAATCTTTATATATATATAGTAGATACATACATATTTCTACTTTATCTTTATCTATATATAAAGATAAATATATATATAAAGATAAAACATATTTTTGTATGTTAGAAGTTTGCATTCACAATGGCTACCATTCACATCACAAATATTTACTGAGCATCTAATATGTGAGAGGCACTTTGATAAATGCACTACATGCATTATATTACGCAATGCTCATGACAACCTTTAGAGTTAAGTATTAACAAACAGCTCTTTGCCATGCTTGAGGGATGTGAGGTTTAGGAAGGGTATGTAACTTGCTATGAATCACACCTTATGACATGGTTTGTGCATGTGGTTTTAACTAAAATATGTACATTTGTATTTTTTTTTAGATATCAAATACTATCACATGCAGCAATCAGTAATTCACAGAATATTTCCAAATGGTAATCCATAAAGCAATACCAATTATTTTTTCAATTTATCTCAACATCACAACTTATAAAGTCAAAAAAATTGCAAACTATATTTTATTGTGGGTAAAGTAATTCAATTTTAAATGCTGAGGGACCAGGTATTGACTTGTCTACCTCCATTTTGCCTTAGTAGCTATCACAATTTCTGCCAAATGTTAAATACTCAGTAACTCTATCCTAAATCTCCTCAGCATATGTGGTACAGTTCTATGTACACCACATACAAGGCTAAATCCAGGTGATACTTCTAAGGTATATAATTGTGCATTTAAACTAGTTCATTATATGACAAATCCCATACAATAGGGATGATTTTAAGCAGTTCATTGCAATTTTCCATTGAAATTGCAAACAGAATGATGTCTGCAAAATAAATTTGTGGCATTTCTTATAAGCATCAGAAGGATTTAAAGCAGAATTCTATGGGTGGGTTTATTTGACAATGCTTTCCACTGGCAGCACTCTATTTTTCTGGTCAAAGGGTCAGAAAATTGAACATTCAAATAAATACACTTGAAGTGAGATAGGTAAAAGAACTTAAGCAGACTTAACCTGTCTTCCTTCAAGCTTGAAAGATTTGACATTTTTTGAAATGATGAGTTGCCCCTTTTGTTTTCTCTTTGAATTTGAACCTCAATGGTTCTCATTTGTTTCTGAATTGAATGCTTAGTTTTGTGTGAAGTTTTGAGAAAAGGAACATATTTTTCCGATTTCAAGCTACCGCTAGGGAGAGAAAAATCTTGGTTTGCTGTCTTTGTTCTTATTTTGTGCTGCCCTGTCTATTCCTTTTTGTAACCTTGTTTTATACCTTCTTATGGTGTTTGTGTGTGTTCCTCACTCATATATTCCATGCCTCACTCTTTTGTTTGCTTTTTCCCTTCTTTAGGTTTCTTTGATGTTTTAATTTCCTATTGTCGCTGTAACAAAGTAATAGAAACAAAATGGCTTAAAAATAGCATGCATTTATATTATAGCTCTGGAAATCAGAAGGCCAAATGGGTCTTACTGGACTAAAATCAAGATGCTAACAGGGTTGTGTTCCTTTCAAGAATTTCTAGAATGTTTTCTTGCCTTCCCTAGCTTCAAAAGGCTACTTGCATTTCTTGGCTCATGGTCCATATGATCTTCAAAGATACCAATAGCCAATCTCTCATTCTGACTCTTCTGCTTCCCTCTTCTCCATTTAAGGGCTGTTGATACTTACATTGGCCCACCAGGATAAACCTGATAAAATCAGCTTATTAAAAACCTTAATTGCATTTACAACCTTAATTCCCCTTTGCCATGTAACATAACATACTCACGCATTTTGGAATTTAGGACATGGATATTTTTTGAGGGGAGGGGACTATTATTCTGTCTAACACACTTGGCAATGGCTTATTGTAAGTATGAAGAATCGCTTTTCCTTTATTTCAAAAAGGTTCAACCTAAGGATTTTGGCCTCATCCACCACTGGTCCACTACTCTTCCTTAGTTGCCACAGGGCAGCATCTTTGCAGAGCAAGGAGGATCAACTCTGACTTCTAGATGCTTAAATCATTAAACCCTGGGAGGGCAAAGCTGTACTCCAGAAGACTATTGCAAGGAAGCACTTCTTCCACTTATACTTTACTCTTGGAAAGTCTTTATAAGTGAAATTTTAGAAGAAATTTTAAAAATGCATTACAATCAAGAGAGAAAAGCATAGCATCCCCCAAATGTCTCTTTATATTGGTAGAATATGGGAAGGAAGACCTAGAATCTGTAGGAAAAAAAATTATACTTAAAACATTTAGGTTTCTAGAGTGTAAATAGCACAATCTTAAATTTAATTTTTATCAGAGATTACTTAACATTGCAGAATATCTTCTATTCTGTTTTCTTTATGGTAATAATTTCATTTTCTACTTTCCTCCTCTTTCTTTTTCCTTCTGTTTTACTTCTATAATCAACTATTATATCCTGTAGACAATTTTATAAACACAGCCTTTTAAAAAAGATATAACCACCTATTATACTGGAGTGAGTGTTGGTTTTGGAAATAAGAATGTCTATGCTTTCAGCTACTGGTCAGCAAAAGTCCTCCCAAAGTCTCCTTTCCTTAGTGCCCAGTTGTGCAAGTAGCACATGTAACCCAGAATATTGTAATTTAAAACATACTACGAGAATAGGCTGTTTACAAATACTTTCATTTTCACATTTTAGTGCTTGGAAGATGTAAGATTGACAGAAAATATTTGGTGAGCAGATGGAATTGAACGTAGGACTACTGTGCTAGGTTAGTTCAAGGTCCTGTAATAGATGAAAGTGCCCTCTCTTATACAAAGAACTTAAAAAAAAAAAAGTTTTTTCTACTTAAATGCTGACATTCTATCTTTTGCATTCTTGGTTCTTTGATCCTTCTTCCTCTATTTGTTGCTTGTTTATACCCAATGTTTATTCTTCCATATTTCCTTTCAATCAGCGAGAACCCGTCATGCAACACTGAGCTGAATTGTGCATGTAGAGAGATGACCATCTCTGTCTTCATATCATACATGACAAAAATTTAGCCTATATAGCTATAGATGCCATGATAAATTACCACTCAAACGGCTTATTAAGCATTGCATAATACTAACATTTCCTTCCATACATAGAATAGCTTCTATATGTTAGATGCAGTATTAGATTTCTTTAGTTTTTTAGAAAAAGGATTTTTATCTGTAAAAATGAGATTTGATCTTTATGAGAAATTAAATCAATGTAGTTAAGTGAAAAGAGAAAGTTAAAGTCACCCAGAATGCAACTGCTTAGTAACAACAATTAATAACATAAGGAGAATGTTAGTTGAGATATCTAACAACATAATATGCAGATATGATGGAAATGATTTGCAATAGAATGAAATATGGCATGATTTAATTTTTAAAAGTGATAAAATTAATATTAATACCTAAATAGGAAAAAGAAATTAAAAGTAGAATACTGAATATTAGAGAAATGTTTCTTCATTTCAAGACACATTATTTCTTAATACATAAAGTTATGGAAAACTTTATGGGATTTCAATTAGCAATATTTTAACTGCATGTTTCACTTTTAGACAGTATAAAGAGATTATTTTGCCATCAGAGTTTTCAATATTTGCAGCTGGATACTTACTTCTCAATATTTGCAGCTGGATTCTTACTTCTTCCAGTACCTCTGCATGTCTCTTAAATCATTGTTTTTATAATGTTAACTTGCATATTATTCAACTTTGTATAATAAGTATAATTTTCACAGTCATTCAGATCTAGTTATTTATTTTAATTGGATTAAAAGAACAGAACCAACACTTATCCATATGCTAACCATTCTTCTTTAGTGTTTTTTTGTTTGTTTGTTTGTTTTTTAATTTGCATATGGGCAGGAGGCACCAGGGATCGAACTCCAGACCTCCAGCATGGCAGGTCGGAGCTCTGCCTGCTGAGCCACGGCAGCCGCCCCATATGCTAACCATTCTTGATTATTTTTTGTTCAGCCTCTGATTGGCTGGATTTCACTGTAAAAAAAGTTTTTTAAAAAAATTATTATGAAGAGTATAACTTCTTCCTTATCTTAGAATGTTGATCTCTTAATTTCATTTTAAATGAAAGCTTTGCTATGTGTTCTGATTTTGGATCAGATTTGTTGCCCTCAGATACTTTATACATGACTTTTGTCAAGGAGAAACATGAATAGTAGTTCAAGTGACAAACAGGCTTTATTCAAATTGCTACAACAGGGAAGAGAAGTTAGAAACAACTGGTCCCATCTCCAATTAGTACAGAGGTAGCTAGAATCTTTAAAGGGCACAACAGGAAAGGGGAAGGATGAACTGAAAAATTACTGAGAGGGTTCTGGAGGAGGTAGGAGGGGTCTGGCAATGCGCTACGGAAGAGGATTAAGCAGTCGTGTGGTCCCTCTGAGAACAGTACAGCTGTGAGGTTCTTGTGGGAAGGGCCACTGCCCCAGCCTGTGGTTTTGTAGCACTGCACTCCCTTAAGTGAGAGCTCAGAGTCAGGGGCCTGCCCAGGAACACAGCTTAGCATTGGAGAATACACACTAAAATTGATGAAGTAATTAGATGTGATCGAATTATTGAGCACGCACAAATTGATAATATGCTTAATGACAAAGTGTGTGTAAGAAAATGGTGGAATGAGGTATAGGTGACTTATTGAGTTAAAGTCTAAACTACTGACATGTCAGGCAGGACCATTTTGGTTAGATCCAGTCTCAGTTATTATGGTAACTTTTGCCTTACCATAATAAGGCAAGTTATGGTAAGTTAGTTCTGGGCTGACCCAGGACCCTTCATTAATAAAACATTGGGGACTGTCTTTAGTGATTACAAAACTCTAAAGTTGAAAAACTGGATAACTGGGTACAAATGAAGGTTAGTCACAGGTTTTGACAATGACAGGGGTGGAAGATACAGGCTATATAATCATTATCAAAGATCAAGGCAGCTGGATTACAATTCAGAGATTTCAGGTATTTTCCTTTGTGTACTCCAATATACCAGAAAGCAAAAAGGAATATATATTAAATGATTCAGTAATCAAAATCATCCTTTACGTCCTGATTTCTCAATTAAAATACTGTGATATGATCCATTACTAAAGAAGATAGTTAATTCATATATTAGTATACAAGGAAAGAAATGGATCTTCATTTAGTAATTCATTAATGTGTGATCTTTGGCTTAAACTATTGAAGCAATATTTACACTTAATGTTTTTTTTTCTTATTCTTCTTATTTCAAGTGAGCTGATATTTGATGAGTTTGAGGGTTTCATTACACAGATCTGTTATAGAAAGAGTTACTTTGTGTTATCCTGTCTAGAGTGAGTGAACTCAACTAAATGACTTCTTCAACTTCTTTTAGGGTTAATAAGTAGAGACTTTCTTTGTTTTCCTTTAAATACAAATTCAACAGACAGGAGCACATGCTGCTCACATGAAGACACACATAGGGTTTTTGCAAAACAATAATGGAATTAAAGCAGAATTAAAGTATTCCTCAAACCCTCAACACTGCTAGCAGAATTGGGGAGAGGTAGACATTTCAGGGGAAGAGCTGAACTATCTATCCAAAAATCAGGATTCACAATCAGGAGACTAATAGAGAAGGCAGAGAATGAGGGACTTGAGCAGCATTTAATATGATGACCAAGTTTTCCCATTTCAAACTCTGTTTCTGGAGAGACACAGAGAATTCAATGGAGTAGACTGAATGGCCAACTTCTTTCTCTGCATATTTGAATATCAATGATTAGAAATTATATTTTTGAACAGCTATCTTCAGGCATAGAGACTGATCCTTGTGTCTGATTTTTCCCAAACATTATACCAGGCTCATTTTAAAACCCAATAAAAGTGTATGGATAAAAGGGGGTGCAAGGGTAGTTCAGTGATAGAATTCTCACCTGCTATGCAGGAGATTTGAGTTTCATTCCTGGTCCATACACTTCCCCTCCAAAAAACAAGCAAACAAACATAAACAAAACAAAACAAAAATTGAACAAATGGTGCTGCAAGAATGGGATACTCACATGGAAAAAGAATGAAATGAGACCCCTGTTATTCCACATACAAAAAAAAAAAGGTTTATGGATGAAGTTAAAGGAACAGTGTTTTTAAGTGCAGTCAAAGCCCTTGTCTTAGTTTCCTGACTGCTAAAACAAATACCATACAATGTGTTGGCTTAAACAATGGGAATTTATTGGCTCATGATTTTGATGCTTGGGGACATCCAAAATCAAGAGGTCAGCAAGGTGATACTTTCTCCCAAAAGACTGTGACATTCTGGGGCTCTGCTGGTGATTCTTCATCCTTGACTTTTCTGTCACATGGCAACGCACACAACTGTGCCTTCTCCTTTCTTCTCAAGTGCCATTAGCTTATGGTTTCTCCCTGTGGCTTTCTTTCTCTCTCTCTCTCTGAGTCAGTCTGTTTTGAAGGACTCCAGTAATGCAGATTAAAGACCAATCTGATTTAATTAGGCCACACTTTAACTGAAATAACATCTGCAAGAGGTCCCATTCACAATTAGTCCACACTTCCCTGAATGAAGACCAAGACCATGAGCATGGCCAAACTGAGGTACACAATTCAATCCACAAAAGGCTGTAGCAAAATGCCATCCACCAAACCACATCTGTGTGCACGTGAGTACATATGCGTATTTAATCAAGGAAATTATAAAATATCTGAGCCCCTGGCAGTGGGCCCCAATCTCCCTGGCCACACTCTGAGTCTGTCCACATTGTTGATACCAACCACAAAAAAGGGCAGACCTTTTTTCTAAAAAAAAAAAGCTTTATCTATATACATTTACACACCATACAATCTACACAAAGTGTGTAATACATGGCTAGCAGTATAATCACAGAGTAATATATTCATTACCACAATCAATCTCAAAACATTTTCATTACTCCAAAAAGAAAGATCTCATACCCCTTATAGGCAGATCTTTAATTATCCTCCTCTTACTCTTACAAAGTCTATTTTATTCTAATATACTACATAAAAGTTGTACAATTGAAAGAAAGTGCAAACACTTTTGGTCTTTAAGGAGATGCTAATTCCTTGAGTTTATTGTTTCTAAGTGCTATTTTTCTCATAAATAATCATGCAAAATTATAAAAGTGACCATTTGGTTATACAGACTAGGATATTATCCTAAATTAATATTTTATTGGACCAAATGTTTCAACCTTCTGTCTTCATGGGTAGATATCTTACTTCTCTCCACGTGTGTTTGTCTTACATACCAGTATCTTCTGTGGAATATTTTCCACCTTGTCATTTTAATTCATGTACAGCTATGTTTATAAACAGACCTCCCATTCTGACTGTGACCAGTAAGTGTCCTCTTTCCTTCCCTTCAGTACCAAGAAGGAATATGCAAGACTTCACACTATTCAGTTCTTTTGGGAGGACCCGCCCTAGTTTAAGAAGCAGTTTTTCATTGTGTAAATAGGATTAAGTTCTTAGCACAACTCATTTTTCCTAAAGAACCAATTTTATTTTGCAGTAATGAATGGATATAATATTCTTAAACAAGATTATGAGTTCTTTGTGCCATATTGAGGATAGGGGCATTGTAATCTTTTTTTCTTTTATAAATAAAAAATACATATTATTCTTTTTTTCCTCCTCAGGAAATGTGGAAAATGTTAAAGGTGGAGATAAATGTGTATCTTCAGGATATATGTAGTATGCTTTCATTTTTAAGAGCAAAACAAAGATATTTTGATAGAACCTATTCATCTACAGCTCTCCGTAAAATTTGTCTGAAAAACATGAATAGCTGATAAATTCTGAAAGGTAGCCAGGGCCTTAATCTTTTGATTTAGATATTTGTATTGAATTTCTGTAATTCTACTTTACATGGCTTTTATATGAAAGTCATTATCATGCAAAATAGCAAAGGATGGGCTACAATTAAAGTCAATGCTTTAAACATTTCTAGTGATTAAGAAGAGAAAACATTGATTATCAATGAAGACAAATAATCAAGGAAAATATATCCCAGTAATTCTCAAAACTTTTTTAGCTTACAGTTCTAAAGTTCCATCTTCAAGTAGAAGAAAAATGACTTTCATTCACCCTTGTCCTTCACAGCTAATGGGCAATTGACTGTTCAGAATGTTGGCATGGATTAAATTAGAAAAGCAATGCTTCTAAATCATCCCATAATTGCACAAATAGAAGTCTGAGAAAACATGATTGTGTTAGCAAAATCATGGCATGTATCTGAATTTGGGAGTATTCTTTGTGCTGATTTGCCCTGGATAGTCCAGAAACTGTTTCAGTGGCTCTTTAGCTATCAAAGGACTCTGGTATCTAAGAGCGCCTGGGAGATAACATACACTTTTAACCCAAACAAATTTAAACCAGTTCCCAAATTTGCCACTTAATAGTCACATGAAAGTCCAGGGACTTTGATGTTTCTTAGTCAGTAAAATGTTGACAATCTGTGGTTCTAAATACTGGCAACTCTCAAAGTCTGGTGTGAAATCACATAGCAATTCTTTTCTCAAAGTTCCTTTGAAGAGAATTGAGAAGGAATTGACAAGGCGGCAAAGTCCTATTAGTATTTGGAATTTTTCATTTTTTGTTGCTGACATGTATACATTTATTTCTAATTTCACCACTGAAAATACCATAGATTTACTGTGGAGCTTCACAGTATAATAAAGTATCCTTATTTGAAAATACTTTAAATGAGATTTTTTAGATTATTGATATTATCTCTTTTCCAAGTTTTGATTATAACTTGATTATTACTGAAATCTCTTTTAGGAATTACTTGTATAATTCATTTGGAGGAATTTCAAATGTTTTAACCTTTATTTATCCAAAGACTATTTAATATCTTAACTAGTTAGACTGGGGGTGAGGGGCAGATAAACAAAAATCTAGAAAAATGGGGAGACATATTTTGAGTGACTTTTAAGAACATGGAAAACACATTCAAGAGTCCATTAAAAACACAAAACATTTATTCACACATTCCTCAAAACCTGAACTCAGAAACTCATGAAGTTGATTATCTGACTCTTTCCCCAACACATGCCATTTAATCAGCATTATAATTTAGAGCTTGTGCCAAAGGAGAAAGCAGAAAAATAGAATCTGAGGGCACTACCATTCTAAACCTAGTAAAATGACTGCACTTTGAACCATGTATATAAAATATTTTGGCTAAATTTCAATTTGTAGTAGTTTAAAATGGTCTGGATATTCTCTCTTCTCTTACCAGAAACTTTGAGTACTTCAGGTAAATCTGTATCAAATTTGGATTTTCAACCTGATGATTATGAACAGAATTAAAGTAATGAGAAGCAATAGAGAACTGTAAATAGTGAGATGTCCCTCTTGTTACAGTGAAAATTATTTTTTGAAATGCTAAATCTAAGTGGCTGTTCCATGTTTTTTGTTATTATTTGTTTCATATTTCATGCCACAAATTTATTTTAATAGCGTTCTCTGTGCCAGAAAAGTTCAGTTATTAAAATACTAATATTTATAACTAAACAGAGATAAATCTTTCTTATCTACTGCTAAAAATATTTTTGATAGAACTGTTTTCTGGTTATCTTTTTAAAATTTGCATTTTCTTAAATATGTTTATAAACTCATTTGAACTGGACATTTAAAAAAAAGCAATTTTCTATAGTAAATTTGAAAGCATCACATTACATTCTTTAAAGACATAGATAAATTTGAAAACTTGGATGTCAGATTAACTAACCCATGGTAACTCTTTTCTAGTTCACCAAAATGAAAATAATTTATACAGAAAGGATAGCCTCATTGGTGAGCTTTCTAAATATAAGCATTTGTCAATTCCAGACTTTTTGTATAGGATCAGTAATATAAACTAGCTATTAAACCACTATGCACTGTCAGTACATGACTATATGATGGAAACATATACTGAATCAAGTCATATTTCCATGGGAAGCCAGTCGCATTTTCAATTTCTCTATTAACTTTCTATATTGGAAATTATGTTTTCGGTTCCAAGTATGTTTTGAGAGCATGTGTTTTAGTCCTTAAGAGTTTTTATTATGCATGAAACCATTTTCCCTATACTTTTCTTCCCATTAATTATTATGCCTCTATACTAGCCACCTGTTCTAGTTCAGCTTGATATCTATCTTGCCAGCACCTGTGCCCCTTGTGATATTCCTCTGCTTACTAATTTTCATGGAAAAAGGCCCTCAGCATCTGGCAGTTAATGTTATTCAGGATTTTTCTGTCAGTGACAGCTTAAAAGGCATTGGAAAAGAGAAAGATTTGGAGAGTCTGTTTCAGGTGAAAATGGGAATGAACTATGCTTAGTGATTCTCGAACTTTTGCATGACTCAGAAACACCTAAGGGACTTGTTAAAATTAAAACACAGATTGTTTGGTGTCAATCCCATAGTGTCAAATGCAGTGGGTCAGGAATAGGCCATGAAAATTTACATTCTCAGAAATTTCCAGGGGATGCTGCTGCTGCTGGTCAAAAACCACACTTTAAGAAACCGATCTTAGCCCTACAATGCAATTCACTTATGATGCTGTCTGGAGAATGAGTGCAACCAGACTTTTCCAGAATCTATTATTCTCTTTATTATTAAAGTGCAATCTTATCTACTAGTTGATCCACTCCCTAATGCATGCACTTTTGAAAATATTATACAGGTAACATTTGTCTCATTAATTGCTTGTTGAGTAGCCATATTTTAAAATGAGGCAAACACCATACTTTATATTTGCACCTTCTTTAACAGCTTTCAAAGTAGCAACTTTATTCAGCTAATAGGTTCCAAAGTTGACTGCAACATGATTGGTTTCCTCTGGAAAGTGTCATGATAGAAGAATCAGAAATGTTTGCCCAGACTTCCCTTTTCTTAGAATCTAGGTCCACCTATTTTTTATCATAACATGATGATTTTCTATAGTGACTGTCTCTTCCTCCAGAGTAGTGGTGTGCAATCATAGCCATTTTTGCTCCCCAGGAGACGTTTGTAGATGTCTGTAGACATTTTTTTTTTTTTTTTTTTTTGCATGGGCAGGCACTGGAAACTGAACCCAGGTCTCCGGCATGGCAGGTGAGAACTCTGCCACTGTTCCACCACTGCCTAACCAAGGTCAACTGCTTTTGACTACTATATTTCATAAAATGTTACCAAGACTATTATATTGTATAGTTTAAAGCATGATAATTTGTTTCCTTATGACATAATAAAATGTTGTTATATTTAAGTATTCAATAAATATATATTTTTAGTAAATTTTGCAATGAGGCAGGACTAAAATTCCACATTCCCTTATCTAAAACACCAAAATCCAAAAAGCTCCAAATATTTATTTTTTAAAAAACTCATTTAGAAGAGAAACCTGACTTGAATTGGCATGAGCCTTTTTATATTCTTAATCTCATTTGGTATGAATATTTATGTTTCTGTAGAATAGTGTTGATTATTTTTGCCCAGCTTTTAAGGTACCACCTCAATCTAGGTCCTAAAACAAAAGAGATGCTATTTTATAATGAACTCAATATCCCAAACCATCTGTGGAACACGTTACCATTTTTCTTCCCAGTAAGAAATGATTTGTGTGTCCCATTTTGGTCCCAGTGAATCAGAATTTCCATTAATGTTGTCTGGTCTACTGTATCTCTAAGAAACACTCCAGATGATTTTGGTATAAGCCAACCCCACAAATAGAATTCCATAAGACTATTTTTATTTCTGGGGTCAAAAGAAGGACAGATGGAGGTCACCATTTTTGGGGGGTTGGTGGGGTAGGGGAACAGATATCTGAGGGGATAAAATGCTGTAGTTATTCAACTATTCTAATAAATGGAGGATTCTGAGTTTTCAAAACATACAGATTACATAATCCTTATGATTCAAATCAATAAGAATGTTTATGATGTGCTTGAAGTTCTCAGGGTAGTGATGGGTGACCGAGCATTAATTATTTATGTCCGCCAGGAGCCAGTCTCACATGGACCTTCCCTTCTGCTATCCTCAGTGTGAAGATTATTACCATCTGATCTTTTTTTTGTTTGTTTGTTTTTTTGTTTAAATTTGCATATGGGCAGGAGGCACCAGGGATCGAACTCCAGACCTCCAGCACGGCAGGTCGGAGCTCTGCCTGCTGAGCCACGGCAGCCGCCCTTACTATCTGATCTTAATGTGGCTGCTACAACTTTAAGAATCATGTCCTCAAATATAAGCATCCAAAGTAAGGAGCAAATTATCGTTGGAAAGAGAGCTTTCTTCTCTCCTGTAATGGAGGAAAACAATTCTCCAGTAGATGTTCCTTTATGTTTCATTGGCCTAAACCACAGGTATTTCCATTCTTAGTTATTGGCAAAGTATGATGAGAAGACAATGACTAACTTAAAGTATGATTTTTTTCCCTTTGGACTGGGCACATTGCTGCACAAATCAAATCAGAGAATGGCTGCTGGGCAGGCAACCAGTGGAGTCTAATGCATCCATGAATGCTAATAAGCTATTAAAAGTAATTTATTAATTTACTGATTCTAAATGTGCTTTAAGATGCAGTAGTTCTGCAGATCATCTACATGAATGCTATTTCCATTATGTTTATTGCAGAGATATCTATGAAACTATAAGCCCGGACAATCTACTACATTTGTCTTACTTCCCGTGGTTCAAGGTCTTTGCCTTTGACTGCCTAGCTTTCTTCCAAAATTTATAACTCTCTTCATTGTTTAGTTCAGATGGCTGTCCTCAGAGTCTTGAATTAAACGAAAACCAGCTTAAGGAAGTTAAGATATTTGTTGAGTCAATTCACATATATTTTGTTAATATGCAAATCTTAGGAGTTCTTTAAATATCTCAAAGTTCCATGAGAGCATTTTCAAGCATCATTCAAGAATATGAAATCATTTCATTATTGGGAACAAGTGATTATTGATATGAGGCTCTCCAATCTCTTTTAATTGTATTAGTCCCATGATTACAAAAATGGAATAACTGATATGGTCAAATAATATATATAAAAAATCCTGAAACTGTGTTGTTCATTTCACCTTATTAAAACTTAAGATTTCATTATTTGTCTTGAAATTTTTCTGATAACCAATTGCTAAGAACTCAAGCTTCAGTATTTATTCCTAACAAGGGGATGAGTTATACTAAGTGAATAAACTCTGTTCTTTTATGACTGCTGAGACATATTTGTGACAAAGATGAATTGTAGTGAAGATACAAAGATTAGAAAATGGCTGTTCCTTTTAAAACTACTTAGAGACATTTCTGAATACAAACAAATACAACTTTTTCACGCCTTAAAATTTGAAATTTTCTATTTAAGAAAAGCGTTATTTTTCATAAATCAGTGACCATCTTTGCAGGTCACAACAATTTGTTCCTTTCTCATTGTAGGGCTTAAATCATATTTTAATTACTCCTGCAACTCACTTAGGGAGATGAGTGAATTACAATGATTTGCCACTGGGCTTTAATTTTGGTCTTGTAAATTGTAGATCATGTTGCAAATGTTTTTACTCATCAAATTCATAAATGGCAGAATTCTGTGTATAATTTTCTAGGTGTCAATAGCTGTTTTTATCTTTTTAACTTTTCCAGCTTTTAAACTATTATAAACTTGAAAAATTATAAAATGCTAATATATCATTTTCTAATTACATATTGGCTAAGGACCTTAAAGACACTATTTTTAATATTTATATATAGGATTTCCCATTCCCTAATTCCCTAACAACAAGAATTAATGAGTATGAACAAGTAATCAAACATAATATCTGTTAAAGTACGAAGCGGAACATAGTTTCTCTTGCCATAAATCTTCCTGTCCATATGGTAAAGGTACAATATTGGCACTGATGCTTGCAAGTCCATCTGGACAGAATCACATTTTCCTGGATAAGGCAAAGCTTTCTAAATCAAGCCATCTGTTTGTATGCCTTAAAAGAACCTGTAAATAAAATAAGGCAGTACGTACATGCATAAGAAAAGATCGCACAATTAGTTCAACATGTTTTTAGAGAGCCAATTCAGAAAACATATTGATCATTAAGTATATTATGTTTGCTACTTTGGACCAATAAATATTGCCTTTGACCTGTAAAGAATAAGCTAATGCATGTATTAATTATTAAGCCCAAAAGCTCATAAAACTAGAAGGGACTCCAGATTTTTATCAGTCACACCACCTACTCCTTCCTCGCACCCATTGGTGAACCTCCCCTTGCTGCTTTTATCACTGCAACTTCTAAAATTCTTTCAGAACATTTTAAGACTACATCTAAAACAAGAAATTAGAAGGAATGGGAGTGAATGGACTACTCTGATAAAAGATATGAAGAGATTTGTTCAAAAATAGTTTTTTAATACTTACCCATTGAGATAACTCTAATATGTTGTTATCGTGCAGAATTCTAAGATGGTCCCCATGACTTTCATCCCTGCGTGTTATGCTATGAATTTTATATCAAGAGATAAAAGAGATTTTGCTGATGTAATTAAGATTGCTAACTAGTTGACTCTAAGGCAAGGAAATTATCCAGATGGGCTTTACCCAATCCCATGAACTTTTTAAAAGCAGAGTTTTCTCTGCTAATAGCAGAAGAGGAAGTAGAGAGACATACTCTAGCTTGCCTGGGAGAAACAAATATGACTATGAAGGTCACATTGCAAGGAAATGAAGTGGAATCTAGGAGGTGGGAGCTAGGGGAAAATAGGAACCTCATCCAATCTTAAAGATTTGAATTATCTCAACAATCAGTGAGTTTGGAAGGGGTTCCTAAGCCTCAGATGAAAATAGCAGGCATGCCGACACCTTCATTGTAGCCTGGTGAGGCATAGCAGAGAATCCAGCTACATCATGGTCAGATTTCTGACCTACAAAAACTACGAAGTTTGTGTTGTTTTAAGCCACTGGTTTTCAGTCATTTGTTGTAGCAATAGAAAACAAATACAGTTGTCAATGTGGCTGTGTCTTGTTCCCAAACTGTCTGGCAGGTTGAATGAATGACCTGGACTATCTGAGAAATATTAACTCTTCAAGATTTAGGTCAAAAGCAAATTGCTCGGGTTCGATTCCCGGAGCCTACTCATGTGAAAAAAAAAGCAAATTGCTACCTTTGCTAGCATATCACATATTTTTTAATATTAGAAACATTGATAAAGATCAGAGACTCTCTAATGATCACTTCAGATCTATTTTATTGCTTGAGGCAGGTAGAAAAGTCAGGTTGTACCATGTAATCTGTTTCAGGTGACATATTTTGAAAATGTAGTGTTGAAATTACTAGAATCCGAAGATCCAACTATAGGATAAGATGGTTAATCTGAGTTTATTTTCCCTTGATATGATAGTTCACCCATATATTGCAAAATGCTTTTGTCCCCTTCCTTTTCGTACTAATGTAGTGTTGGAGCAGTGGATGCTCAGTCATCTGAGAGTGAACTAACTTCATACGAACCATATTTTCTCTCGTCTTTATAAATTGGAAACAGTCAACTGATTGCTCTAGGATAGTAACTGTGAGGCCATTAAGTACATGATCTGTAAGCAGTATACTATTATAATGATATGAAATAGTAAATTAATCTGACAAGCATTTAGTTATGCATATATTAACCATTGTTCACCATGATACTTATGCATAAATAGTTATTTCACACTCACTGATAAAACTCTGCACAAGTGTAATTTTTTTCTTGATCTGATGATTTTCCAATACAAATACTCAGTGGTTGTGGTAAATTTCCCCAAATCATGTAAACTTAATCATCTTTAATAATTAAAATAACTCATGCTTACAAACATATGGGCACACACACTTCTTCTAAATTCAACTCCTCGATATGTGTGTTTTTCTTGAACCCAGACTTTCTAGCCACAATCTAAGTTGAGAATCCAACCTGTCCTATTTTACATTTTATTTTCAGTCCTCTCTTGGGATTCTGGGGGTAGTCTCTGTTTTCCCTGGGACTAGAATTTGGTGGTTTTTAAGAACCAGAAATTCTACCACATAAATTTACTGCTGAAATAAAACTCTGATTTTGTGTAGAGGTGGTGAAATGTGAGGGGTAGAGGAAGAAACTCAGGAAGAGTCTGAGAAGGTAGATGAGCTGGACTGGGAAACTAAAAAAAAAAAAGAAAAGGAGAAGAAAGTGTCCTTTTTCTTCTCATCTTCACCCCGAAGTCAACATCAGAGCCAGGCAGGAGTACATACTAGTCTTCATTAAAATGCCTCTCTACTGAAATAAATTATATGCACTTGTTATTTGTATTTAAACTGTCTATATAGCAATAAAGCTTTTCATTTCATAGTTAAGAGATAGATATTTTAAACGACAAAATAATGGGAGAATCATGATATTTAAATGAATGTGCATTATCAGAATATTTAAGATAATCCCAGATCTGTTGATGGGAAAGGGAAGGGAAAGGAAGGGAAGGGGAGGAAAGGGAAAAAGTCTGGAAGCCACCAGCATGTTGAATTGGGAAAGCAAATTTAACTAAGGGGTTTAAAGGAGTCAAAATGAAATGTCAATGACTCTGAACAGAATTCCTCACCCTTAAAAATTTAGCTAAATACTGCATTATTTATCTTAATTTATGAGGAAGAAAAGTTGAGTACAGGGGTAAATAGAAGTCATACCTTATAGACCAAAGCACCTGGGCAGCTTAGAAAAAATATATAATTCTTACTCTGGATAGCATGTCACAGATAATTAACTTCTACTCTAGAAAGTCTTCTTGACTTTCTAGATCATTTCTACTTGGCAATGAATAAGGTCTAGATTTTGTAGGAACAATGAAACTGATACTGGACAAAAGCAATGGGTTCTCTTGCCCAATGTACACAACAGACAAACCATGACAAAACGAGAGTTTATTGCCAGGTGCAAAGCAGGAGATCAGATGACCTAATGGCCTAAAAATCTGTCTCCCTGAGTCTAAAGAGTTCAAGGTTTTTATGAATTCACACAAAGGGAGATGAAATTGTTACCATTTTAATAACTAGTATAAACAGAAACAAGGGGAGAGGTAGTTATTACCATTTCAGTAATAAGCATAAGCAGAAACAATTTTTAAATGTAAAGGAGTAGAGCTATGCTAGAACCAAGCTAACCATTGCAAGAACAAGTCATGGTTAGTTCTGAGCTAATACAAGTTCCTCCATTAACACTAGGGGTTGGCTTATAAGACTTTAAAGTTAAAAAAGAAAAATAGATAAAAAGGGTACAAATGACAAAGTGTTTATAATCACTAGGGTATGAGATAAAGTCTAAACAATCACTATCAGAGATCAAGGCAGGGAATTCAGAGATTTCGGGTATTTCCCTCTGGTATATTCCACTCTAATATACCAGAAACTAAAAAAGGAATATCTATATAATGACTGAATAATCATAATCATCCCCTAATTTCTAATTAGCCAGTAGCAAAATAGCATGGTTCTAAGAGATTCAGTGTTAATCACTAGGTTAGTGCTTCCTTGTGTGTTGGAGAATTTTTGCTTCCAGATGTTCTGTGGTTTTACTTCATTTGCCAGAGCTGAAAAGAAGGTAAAAGATAGACCTGGATCTGGAACGCCTTCATAGGGATATTAAATGGAAGGGTTTGTAGGACACTTTAAAGAATTCACACAAGATTTGCAGGGGAGGAAAATTTCACAGCAGGTACACGGAGTGTCAGGCACTGTTGACCAGTGAGGCAGGGACAGCTAACAGAGAGGAATTTAGGAGCCAGCTAAGTACAGAATTGTCTGCCCTGTAGCTATCCCACTACTCCCATGTCTTCCCAACTCTAACGAAGAAGGGGAAGCTGGCTTCAAAGAGAAAGGTAAAAACAGGTATCTGAGAGCCAGAACCATCCTACATCCTGCCTTCAGTCAGGATACGGATACCAGCAGTCAGGATACCAGCTCAAGTTTCAGGAGGAGAGAAAGCAGATAGGATGCAAATAGGTTAAGAGAATAGAATATTAAAATGAAATAATAAAAAATGGCTGGAAAATTGTGTTGACTAAAAATTACACTGAAATTCAGACTTTACCCAACTGATGGAGTAATTTGGCTCTCCAATTGCCGAAGATCAGTTGTGTTTACCCCACTGCTCAAGGGAATACATTATATCCTGAAAATAAATTTCAGTAAATACTTTCATGTTAAAATGTTTTCTACTAAGCCCTCAATAAACTAGAAATGTTATTTAATAAGTGTCCTTTATTCCAGCATTCTATTTGCTTGAAGTTTGAGAAAACTGAATATGGAAAGTACAATGATTATTCTTATATTTCACCAATGATTCAATAAAATAATGGTTATTACATTATAACGCTTAGCTTTCATGAAATAAACAGAAAAGTTTAATGTTAAGATAACTTTAGTATTCAAACAATTGCTTTATTGATTTAAAAGGAATGTTTCTGAGGTAAATTCCACTAATTGCATCAAATTGAGTGCATTTAAAAATCATAGATGTGTAAATGTTAATTCAATGAATCCATTACCTCTTTGAGAATCATATCTTTATCCCTGTGATATTTACGTTCATATGTCAACGTATCGTATCTATGTGATCTCCTGTCAGTTCTATTTCCGTGGAGAAAACTAATACAATCCCCTTATTGCAATATACTTAATTTTATATCTTAGTTTTTCTTGCACACAAACTCAGAAACTCCAGTTTTATGCACAATGCTTTAATCATAAATTGTTAAGTCTTTTTGTATGAAGACTTGGAGCAGCTGATTTTAAATTTCTCTCATGTAGCTTTAAAACACCTGATTATAACAAGAAGTAATGACTTCAGTGACTGCAGAGTATATTTGCAGAACATAAAGGGAATAAAAAAAATGCCTTTGTCTTAGTGATTTAGATTTCATAATTGACAAAGTTGGGAGAATAAGTTCTCTACAGTTTTTGAACTGGGTTTTAAAGTCAAAAGTTTTAAATAAAAATATTATAGAAACACCAAATAGACACTAGAACATTAATCATAGGAAAATGGAATTTCATTTTCTTGTTGAAACAAAACACATCTGTCCTCCTAGCTAGTCACTGAGGTTTTTATTGTATAAAAGGAAGAAAAGCCATTAATGCTTTATAATCAGATAAAGTTAATAAAAAAGTTTCTAAAAGTTGTTTCAAAAACTTCAATTGACAGATCTTCTATATTTTCAGATTAAAGAGTGATGAGCTATAGAAATCCTCATTAAAGTTCTGGTACCATGAAAAAAACCAACAAATAATTTTCTCAAGAAAATTATGAAGTATCTTGTGAACAGTACATTTTTGAGATAAGAATATATGGAGAACCAAGAAGATAAAAAAAGGAAATATATACTGTCATGGGTGCATTTTAACAATACTATTGTAGTATCAGAGAATTTCAGAAATATGTAAAAGTTTTTAGTGATGTACTCTGATATAAAATCAAAATATAATATATAATAATTTCAGTTTAGTGTAACTATATAAAAATATTACTTTAACAGCAATGATAATTACATGTTTGTGTGTTTCTGTATGTTTTGCTGATTTTGGTAGAGTAAAAAGAGTGGGGCAGAGGTTTTAAAGCTGGCTTTTAAATAAAATCATGATTTTGGACTAGTCACATATCTAATTCGAAATCTAGATACTTAAGTCTACCAAATAGAAATAGTTTTCCTGACCACCCATGTTTGTTTGGAGGATTATATTAAAGGACATTATGTAGATGAAGACAGTTAACAGTGCTTAAAATACAGAAAGTCACCAAACTTATTTGTGCTAGAAACTCAGCAGATACACATTGTATGTCATATTAGTTTTAATTATTAGTCCAATTTTATTAAGGTTCAGTAATCCAAACATGTGTAATGTTTCTAAAATTATGTGCTTCATCTGATTTGGGATGGCAGAATTAGCTATTCTAAAGGCAAGTTTGGAGTTCTGAATCCTTAGAACAGTGAACAGCAAGTACAAAATTGTTCTGTCCTTTGCTCTGTTGAGAAAAGGCTTGAATTACAGGACATTTATGCTAACACCAGTATACTTCTTTCATAGGCAATACCATGACATTCTGCTGAATTGTAGAGGATAATAACCTTTCTTCTTTTCATTTGACAGGAAAGGGCACAGTATGAAGAAACTTCCCACCTTGAGGCTGGCTTAATTCTCTAGGTCAAGGGAACTTCGGGGATCACAGCAATACATATAATCAATGAATGGAATGGTCTTAGGTCTGCCAGTTACTTGTCATTGTTCCCGTGTCCTATAGAAATGTTTTAAAGTCATTGCAAAGGAAAGGTCATTGTGCCATATCTCCTAATTCATTTCAGCACAAAATAATTTTGCCAAATATTCTGTGAATATATTTTGATCATATACGTAGTCAGCACTTGTGACTGTAGATGATTTAGATGAAGCCCACCAGGAAGACCCCTGCCTTGAAAGGGCAGAGCATAATATAGGACTATAAATTGATATTTAAATTAATGAATGAAAAATAATGAATAAGGCAATCAATGTTTTAGACCATCAGAGAAAGTAGAGATTAAGGTTGATTCCAATAGCCTCAGAAAACTTTCATGTTATAACGTTGACTACCATTGGATCTAAGAGTGGTTAGGATTTAGATATTTGAAGAGGATTAGGAAGGTAATTTGAAGGCAAAAGAATATGATCCAGTGAGAGACCATTATATTGAAGGTAAATTCTGGGTTCTGTGATGGAACACTTTACTTAATGTAGATACTACATGCTGGGTGGAAATAATGGTTGATTGCATTAAGGTAAGGACTTGGGTACAGGAAGAGCTGTAAAAATATAACTTTACTTTAACACAATGGGAATGTATTAAAGGATTTTGAAATATAAAATAAGTTGATAAAAGTAGCACTTAGGAGGTTTCTCTAATGCTATAGTTTAAGTAGAAGGATACTAGAAATAAGAATTTGGAAGTCCATTGCAGTAACAAAGGCATAAAATGATGAATTTTAAACTGGAATAAAAATCAAAATTTGCATTAAAACCCAAATAACTATTGAGATCGATAAAAGAAATGCACATTGAATAGATGAAAGAAACAATAAACTAACTGACATAAAGAGAATTTGCATAATATAGTTAGATAACTGTAAGGAATGAGAATCCAGATGTCCTGGCTCCTAGTTCTAAAATGTTCCCATTAAATAATAAAACCTATGATGACTGCACAGTGGCAGGAGAAACTCATTCCAATTCTTTTTCTTTGTAATTTATTGTCATTAATACTGCTTCTCTCATTTTGCTCAACCTGTTTATTTCTTTCCTCTGAAAATGTTAAGAAAACTGAGTTGTGGACAATGATGATAAGAAAGCGAATTTTTCAGCCATCTCAAGTCCTAATATATGTATCTTCGTAGGATGGTTGATAAAATCATGTATAAAGACCCTAGAGCACACCCTGGCACATAACCACCCCCCTAAAAATGGTAATGCATATCATTATTATCATGAAGTATTGAGATTCAATTATTAATAGATCTATAGAAATGTAGTACTATAGCCTGTGCCAATGTCATCAAAATATTCATCATATTTTACACTCTATAATCACCTATACTTTATCTTGCCTTTCTTTCCACCTGAAACATCCTTCTCTAACAACCCCTCATATTCCCTTTCCTGGCCCCATTAGGTAAGATTGGAGTTCCATGGTCCCATGGTATTCTATACATCTCTCTTTTGTAATAATTATACTTATATGGTTTTATAGAATATAAGCTTCAATTCCTTATGGGCAGGACTTGTGTATGTCTTTTACACCACTATCCTCTCAGCACCTACCATTCTACCTGTACCCAGTAGATATGAAATAAGTATTTGTTCAATGAATGATGGGCTAGAGGAATTGTGACTAATTTTCACTATTTGATAGCTTTCAGTGTACTCTTAGCAGGTCTTGAATTATCAGGGCATCCTTCTTAAGTGTACTCAAGACACTTCCCCCACTGTGTTCTCAGGCAGTTAGCAGCCTTGTCTTCTGTGTTCCTATAGTAGTTTGCTCTATCTCACTTATTCTTATTGCTAACCCCAATATTTGGTAATTCCTGTATTTGCATCATATTTATAAGACACCATTTGTCTCTTTGAAAGCAGTCTAAGTTCTTGTAAAGAACACGGATCTCTGCCACTTCCAAGTTTGTAACCTCTGAACTTTTTCCTTCAATTATAATATGGAATAATAATAATATGTGTTTCCTAGGATTTTCTTTTCTTTTTTTTGGGGGGGTAAGCCTACAAATTAAATGAAAGATATGTATATATGCAGAGTACAGATCCTGGCACAGTAAATTTGTAAACACTTTATGTTAATTTATATTCTTTCTTGTAGTTTTCCTTCCAGTTTCTCTCCTTTATTTCCTTCCTCCTTTCATTTTCCATTAGTTTGAAAATAACTCAAATTCAGGGAGCTACTATTTAATTTTGGGGGGGTTCATTAGTACTTAATCTAGGAGCATAGGGGCTATCAAGTGGTAATCATTTGATAAAGATTATAGGAAGAATAAACGAATAAATGAATCTGTCCAGGTCTGTCCATCTGGATCTCATCATATGACCCCAGGATGGAAAAGATTTGTGGCATGGAGAAAATATGCAATTATTGTTTAAGTAATAATAAATCTGTCCTCGATTCAGAAATCTCAAGTTTGAGTTTAGGATAATACACATAAATACTGATATGAAAAATCTGTCACTCATTTCTTTGAATTTGACTTTATTGTATCATACTAAAAGACACAGCTGAAGGGACAGAAAATAGACTAAAGCAGTCGAAGACATATATTTACTCTGGTCTTTTATGGAAACTTTGACAACCTCTGCTATAGATTCTCTCTCTTTTTTAATATATATAGATTCTCTTTTGCTTTTAATATATTTTCATTTCACAGGATGTCTGTGATTAACACAGGTCTATAGTTGCTATCAGAACTGTCTTCCCTAGCCTAGTGGCACAGGGAATAAGATTAAAGGATATCACTGTTAAAAATGCCTGGGTTATAGATTATAAAAGCCTTATGACTAACCCTCACTTATATCTCCTCATCTTGTTTTTCAACTTTAGAGTCTTATGATCACTTAAGACAGTCCTAATGCTTATTAATGAAAGGTCTTGGGTCAGCCCAGAACTAACCGACCCAATTCCAAATCATCTCTAATCACATTATCTCAAGCCATTATGTTCATGATCCTAAAACCTGCCTGACTTTTGGTCCTCTAAAACCATCAGAGTTACTGCAGTTCAGGGAGACAGATTTTTAAACTGATAGCCATCTGATCTCCTGTTTCATGCCTACCAATAAACTCTCTCTATTAAAAAAAAATGCCTAGGTCACAAGAAGTAATATTGAACTAAATAATGAGCAAAGTTGCAGGAAGAGAAAGGATAAGCTGCAACAAAAATTTTCTAGCATTTGTAATTGTAAATATTAAAACTTATCAGAAAAAAACCAATTAATTGTAACTTCCTCACAGGATTCAGAGGTCTTTAAGTATCTACTGGGTGATGATCTCAGAAAACCACAAGACAAACAATCCTGGAGATATAGGTAGTTTATAACAAAATGCCAAATGATATAGAAAGCAGCACAGAGTCCTAAATTGATAACAAATGGGTGATTTGTTGCTGCTTTGTTCATTTGATTTCTGTCTATCACCCAGAAGAATAGAGATGGTGGTTTATTTGGTAAAGCCAACGTAACCAACATTCTCTTGCACATTTTCTGATGACAATTGCTACTGATTTTGCGAGAACTATTTTGAGAGAAAGTCTTGTCAACACTCTGTTAAACATTTTTATTCATCTGCACATAGCAAAATATACTTGTACAATTCCTAGAAATACTGAGTTTCACTCTTCTTCAGTTTCAGTAAGATTAAAAAATACCTCTTTTTGATGCTGGTTCCTGATAATTCCCAGGCACACTTACCCTTTAAAATCAATCCCACTTCATTAATTTTTATAACACACAGGGGACACGTGTCCCATCTGCTTTGAGATTACATTGTGATGTATGCGTGCTCATATAATTAAATGACAAATTTAAACACCACGTAAGAGAGCAATTTCCTTGTATTGTTGCTACTTCAACTTGATAGTGAAGAGTGTACCCAGGGTGAGTGTACATTTCTGCTCAGGTGACTGAGCAGGAACAGAAATATATTGAGTAAAGATTAGCAAAAAGGAAACAGAATTGACTGTGCTAAAGTATTAGGCAAGTTAGACTGTTTAAGTGAGGCAGTTGATGGGAATGGAATTATAGAACTTGTTTTCCCCTTTAAAAACTGTGCAAATTTGATTGACGACAACAATCCATCTCTCAGAACCGGTGGGCTCAAATCTGCTTAGTCCTGTAGCTGCTGTTTTCCCCAAAGTGAGTAACTTGCTTCTGGGCAGTTGCTACAAATGGGGACCAGGTCTGGTGCAATGAGATGGGCCTCTGTTTCATCAGAATTTTGTTTTAAGTATGTAGATAAGCTGAAGCAGTGCTCACATTTTTAATATTGTGGGTGAGAGTCTTGTTTCTAACTTCTGAAGACCCCTTTTCCCTGTGTCATTCTTGGCTTCTGTATGCAGCCTTGTCCTTTTAACCCCCTTTGTGTGCTGTGAAACATGGAAGCCCACTGTCTTGGAACCTGAACCACATGCCTGTGCTCCAGTGATTTTACCATTGGTAATGCTGTCTGTTGCCTAATCTCTGACCTACCCCCTGACTGACCTCTTCTAGTGGGTGCCTTCCAGAAAAGCAAAAAGGCTCTAATCTTGCCATAAGACTTTTATCATTGTTATTTATTAGGGACATTAGATATACCACCCAAGCTATTTATCAGCCTATCTTACCCAGTTTTTAAGGATTAAGAGGAAGAAATTAAGCAAGTGGCCTGTGATCTATGTACTCCTTTTATAAAAAAGCAATTTTATTAATATATATTCATACAATACCATACTATCCATCCAAAGTACGCCATCAGTGGCTTTTTGTATAATCATAAAGCTGTGCACTCCTTTAGAACATTTTCATTACTCCAAAAAGAAAAGCCCCTACCCCATAATGGTCACCTCTCAATCTCTCTATCCTTCCCCAGCCCTACATAAAAAAAAAAAAAATCTAATTCTGTTTCTATAGATTTGTTTATATTTACATGTTATACATGTGGAAGCATATTTTGTATATGCATTACATGTTTGTAGTACTTTGTACCTGGTTTCTTTCACTTAGCATAATGGTGTTAATTAATTATTATTATTTATTATAATAATAACATTATTATTGTTATTATTATTTCTTTCATTATAGAAGATGTAGGTGTACATAAAAGTTATGTAAAAAATACAATGTTCCCATATACGCCCCTATTGTTGACACTTTGCATTGGTGTGGTACCTCTCTTACAATTCTTGAAAAGACTATTTTGTTTTACATTTAATGTCTATTTTGTCAGATACCAGTATAGCTATCCCAGATCTTTTTTTGTTATTGTTCAAATTGAATTTTTTTCCAACCTTTCACTTTCAACATATTTGTATTTTTGGGTGAGTCTCTTGTAGACAGCATATATGTGAATCTTACTTTTTTTATCCATTCTGCCCATCTTTGTCTTTTGATTGTTGACTTTAATCTATTAACATTCAATGCTATTTGTGTATTAATGTAAAGGCAGACAATGCTTACTTCAGCCATTTTGTCTTTTGGTTCTTCATGTCATACCTTATTTTGACTCTCTTTTAACCCTTTAGTTGCCCTTACTGGTAATATTCATTTCTGCACTCTACTCCAAGCTTCTCTTTCCTGTCTTTTCCTTTCAAATTGCAAAAGTTCCTTTAGTATTTCTCATAGGGTAAGTCTTTTAATGACATACTCTCTCAGTTTCTATTTATCTGTGAATATTTTACACCCTTCCTCATTTTTGAAGGACAGTTTAGCCAGATAAAAGATATTTGACTGGCAGTATTTCTTTTTCAGTACCTAAAATATATTATCCCTTGTCTTCTCATTTCCATAGTTTCTGGTGAGAAATCAGCACTTGATCTTATTGCAGTTTCCTTGTATATGATGGCTTGCTTTTCTCTTGCTGCTTTCAGGATTTCCTCTTTGTCTTTGGCATTTGACATTCAAGTTAGTCTATATCTTGGAGTAGTTCTACTGGCATTTATTCTGTTTGGAGTATGTTGCACTTCTTGGACAGGTATATTTATACCTTTCATAAGAATTGGAAAATTCGGGCCATTATTTCCTCAAATATTCCTTATGTTTCTTTTCCCTTTTATTTTCTTTTTAAGACACCTAAGATGTGTATGTTTGAGTGCTTCGTGCTGTGATTCAATTTCCTGATAGCATTTTTTATTTTTCCTAGTCTTTTTTCTATCTCTTCTTCTCTCTATGAGACTTTGATTGTCCTATCTTCTAGTTTGCTGATTCTTTCTTCTGCCTGTTCATATGTGTTGTTGTATTCCTCTAGTGTATCTTTTAATTTCGCCTTTCATTCCCATAAGTTCTGTTGTTTCTTTTCATATTTTCAAATTCTTCTGTATGCCCACACAGTATCTTTTCATATCCTTTATCTCTTTAGCCATATTTTCCTTCATCTCCTTGAATTGATTTAGGAGACTTATTTGAGCATCTCTGGTTACTAGTTCTAAAATTTTAATTTGTTTTTTTTTTTTAACTGGGCCATATCTTCCTGTTTCTCTGAATGACTTGTAAATTTTTGCTTATATTTAAGTATCTGATTATCTTGATAAATTTACTCTAAAGGTCAGTTTCTCTCTCTTGCCTAAGGTTTTATTGTTGACTGGCTTTAACATAAAGACAGTCAACAATAAAATTAACTGATCAGATTTTTTCAGCTCTTTTCATCTGAGTCTTGCCATGTGCATGCTGTACAATTTTTAAGATTGCACTATTTGTGCAATTGTTTCACCGCTGGAGAAAGCATCTTTTCCTCTGTTCCTTCTGTGGGAATCTTGATCTGTTCTGTTTTTGTTTTGCTTCTATAATTTTTAACTCTTCCTTCATTGACTCTTGCTGCTTTTGCCTGGAGCACAAATCCTGGGAGGAGGGTCATCCCAGAGAGGACTTTCCCAAGTCAGTATTCCCAGCCAAGCAGGACCATGTACCCACAAAGTGGATGCAGACCATTTCCAGAGTGCCTTGGGGAGAGGGTCAGGAAAGATGCCAATAAGTCTTTATGAAGACTCTCTGAAGATGTGCTTTTCTGACCTGCTCAGCAGATGGCATTCTTTAACAACCTGTTCTCTATAGTCCTAAGGAAGCTCTGCATCTTTAAGCCTCCACTGCCTTTACCCTTATTGGGGGCAGGGTGGAAACAATGGCCCTGGCAGTCCTTGTCCAGGGTGAGCTAAAGCACTGGCTCAGAGTTGGGACCCAGTGATCTAAATTCACTGATAAAAAGCAGTGATCAGTACTTTGCCATTCCCTGCCCCATTCTTAGGGAAGACATTCTCAGGGAAGAGGGTTTTCACATTCCTCTCTATCTGAAGCAGTCAGCCAAGTACTGGACCCAAGGTGGTTTACACTGAGGGTGGGGGATGGGGGCCAGCAGCCACCATGAAGCAAGTTACTCATAGATCTTACTGCTGTTTCTCAGCCTCTTCGTCACGCTCTTACCTGGATGCTGTAGTCCTTGCCTGGAGCCCCAGAACAATTGTTTAAGGTCGTTCCTGCCTGTCCACTACCTGTTTTTGGAGGAGGAATGAGTTCTGTATCTTCCCCAGAAGTTCAGATGCACTTCTTAGTGGAAGGGAAAGTTCTTCAAGGAAAAATTAATAAGTGACTTGAGGTAAGCTCTTTATCAAATGGCTCCCAAATTAAATATACTAATGACATTTACCAAGAGAAAGAGTCTACATTTCTGAAATGCACTTAGCAAGATTTCCCTAACTAAGAATAACTTCTAGTGAATAGAAACCAAAATCTGTGAAGCATAGTTCCCTGGCTAACGTGGTATAGATGATACAGCTCTTTAAGGATATAAAATAAAGATGTTTCATGATTTAAATGCACCAAAATGTGAGGTGCTCTCTGGAACTTCTCTAGAAATATACCTTTACTAAAGCAAAGGGGGCACTTTCAATACAGAAAGGACATAAGGAGAGGCCTTTTACATCCCTCTGCTTCATCAATGTCTATACCATTGATATTATTTAGTAGTCCTTTTTACTGGATATATCTCTCATTCATTTGAATTGACAGTTTGATCCTGTGTGTTAGCTCAAAGATTATGCCTTAAGTGTGAAATTGCTTGGATTTGAATCCCCGTCCCCCGAAGGATTGTCTGTTGCACATTACCTAATATTGCAGTAATTTAGTATGAAGATTATGAATAGTTTCTATTTTGAATTAATTATTATAAGTCTAAAACAATCGTTGGGTCATAATATTATCTTTAAGATGCAATTCAAGGTGCTCCCCCAGCACTAGCATTAATTCTTTGTGTATTATGTGCCAGAGACTGTCCTAAGCCATTTAAATAATTATTACTCCTCTAGTGTCCTTTTGAAGTAGAGAGTAGCATTTACACAGTTATGGAAATAGAGGCTAAGAGTAGAACTTCCCTATGTCTTACCAAGCCATATAATTAATCTGAAATAAATGGAATTGCATATAATTTCCTTTATCCAAATTAAAGCTATCTGTAGGCCTTTACCACTCAAAATACTATCTGCAGTATCTGTTTCTAATGAGCCCCACCAGGGATATATTAAATCAAAACTTGCATCTTTAACAAGATCTCTGTCTAATACTTATGCCAATTAAAGTTTAAGAAATACTTCTATAGGTGAATGATTGTTGTTTCTTTCCCATATCATTTTTTTCCAAATTATTTTGACAAAAAAAGATTCCCTAGCCAAATAACATTTTTAATGTCTACAAACTTTTATTGAGTTATATGGTTTAATCTTCATTTATATGTCTGAGAGCTATTTCACTAATATTTAATGCCAATAGTGATGGTGGAAGAATGTAAAGAGGAAATAAAGCAGAAACTTTAAGCAGAGGGAAATTTTTCTTAATTGAGCTATTTTCTTCCTAAGAGATGTATTTTTCCAAGTGTACCAAAAATCAAAGAAATGAGACTTCTGTCTTCCACCTTATATATAATAAGTTGGAAAGATAACTCTCACATAAAAAAGCCAGATAATCCACAAAATCTTAACTTTTCTTCAGTTCAACAGAGAGATGAAGACTCTGGATAACCAGTTAGCTGAAATCTAAAGAAAGACAGGTGAACATATGGAGAAATAGGATATAAACACTAGCTTACTTGTAACAGAACACAAGTTGAAATGGGGCCATATTAGAAGTTTGTATGAAGAATTTAACTAAAAATTTTAATGAATTGCAAAAGGCCAAGTGTGGATTTGCTTGAGACTATAAAATGTTGGAATTTTCACCTACTCATAGGATCTTTTTTTAGACCACCAGATGTTCATGAAAATGATCAAGGGCAGAACAACAGACAGGAGAAAGCCTTAATTGGTGGTATAGGGCTGAAGGAATGTAGCAACTACCAATAGAAGAAATGTATGGCCTCCCTCAAGTCATTTCTCCCCTAAGGAGAAAAAAAAAAGTTTTAATTTGCTGGAAAAGGACAGCAAAATTTCTCATACTCCGGACATGGATGCAGACTCTTAATGACTGGAGAAAATAAAAAGAATAAAACCTTCCAACCCTGAAGAGTAATAATTTATTCTACTACTAGACAATTAGAGGTCTTCACTGAGAAAGGAACTGAATCATTGAGAAAACCCCACTCCTGAAAGACAGACTAGACAAATACAGCAGAAAAACCTGTCCTCACCCCTCTCAGTAGTCTAAGAAGCTCCCACTAATAAGCAACACCAGTCCACCACTGGGAGGAGGGCAAAAGCATGGAGAGAGTAAAGAAAGAACGTTAAGGAAAATGCCTCCTGCAAACCAACCCTCATTGCAAGTACAAAATAATGCCAAGGGGAAGTGAAGCCAGTGTTTCTTAAATGTTAACTATAGTAACAGCAACAACAAAAAATATTCTACCTCTACTCAACTAGACAGACACAACTTTCCACGCTAATAGACTAGCAGAGAAAAAGAAGCATATGCATTTCCAAGCATAGCACTATTTATCTTTGTCTCTATTGATCTCACTGAGCCTACAAATCAACAGAAAAAGTAAGCCACTGTCAAGGGACAAGGACACACTCAAGACCATATTCAATTATTGAAAACTAATGTTAAGAACTTTTTGAAGATTGCCAGAGAAAGAGAATACATTTTATTGAGAGAGAAAGATAAGAATTGTGACCAACATTTTGACAGAAGCTCTAAAGCCAGAAGATATTGAAGTGGGATCTTTAAAGTGTTTAATGAAAAAAATTCAGTCACTCCAGATTAATAAACATAGTAAAAATATCTTTACAAAGTGAAGACTATAAAAAGACATTTTTAAGGTGGCAAAAAAACATCAAAACACTGAAAGAATTCATTACCAGTGTATCTATAAGAATATTAAAGGAAATTTTTCAGGCAGAAGGTATATGATGCCTGACAGAAAATTGGATAAAATGCACAAAGGGAAGAAGGTTCCCAAAAATAGTTAAAATAAAGACATTATTAAAGACTTATTTTTTTATTTTAAATTTCATTATATGATAATTGACCAGCTAAACCATAAATAATAGCAAAATATTTCAGTTCATAGCATAAATAAAACTAAAAGTTATGACAACAACAGCAAAAATGATGGGAGAAAGAACTTCTGGGTATACCATTACATTTTCTAAAACTGCATATGAAAAGTATACTATTATTTGAAGGCTGACTGGGAATCAACAAAAGTGAGTATTTTAAATACTAGATCAATTACTAAAGCAATTTTAAAAGTTGAATACATAATGATCCCATGATGATAAATAAGATACCATTAAAAATATTTAAATAATATAAACAGGCAGAAAAAAATCAATGAGCAAAGAACATATGAAACAAATAGGAAACAATTCACAAGATGATAGAGTATAATCAACCATACATGTACATTAAATGTAAATTATCTAAACATACTGAACACAGTCATAGCAGACAAACAGCAAGATACAGCTACATGCTGCCTACAGGAAACCATTTTAAATATGAAGTTAAAAATAGGTTAATGTAAAGGATAGAAGAAATACTATGCAGTAATTCATCAAAAGACATTTAAAGTTGATATGTTAAAATCCCAAAAGGCCAACTTCAGAACAAGGGATAGTACAGAGATTGAAATAA